>VDFB02146715.1:0-20462 GCA_007258455.2 Sequoia sempervirens
GCTTCATTTGGAAACATATGACTTGGCATAATACTTTCTAAATAAGCTCTCATGTCTTCTTCTACTTTAAAGAAACTACTCACAGTAATGGTGTTAGAAACCCCTTTAAAGTGGGTGAATACATTGACACTTATGTTTCATTGTGCAATTTTCTTTCTTCTTCCGATGTGTCCTTTTATTGGTGGTTTCATTGGGTTTGACATCCTCCAAGAGTGTGATTTATTTTAATTTTCCTCTCTTGGATACATTAAGCATGATGTTCCCTAAGAAGATATTTTACATGAGCTAAGCAAAATCCATTTGAATATGCCTTACACTATTTTGCATTTACAATAACCATTATATGGCCACCTTGCATAACACACTTTGTTTGCCTGTGGAGTCACCTTTTTTTTTCATGAGTGTTAAAAGCATATGAAGCTTTGCTTGCCTCATGAATTTTTTTGGTGATGTTGTGTGGCACCTTATCAAAGTTATCAGGAGGTATAGCTTTGGTATGGTTTTATGTATGAGAGTTGAACTAAGGTGTGACTTTCCCATAGCAACTTGCTTGTCCACGTGAACACAAACCATCCATGTGCATATGTGTCTTACTGGGGGCTCACATAGTGCACAACTTGAGGTTCCACTAGCCCTTGTGAGTGTATGTTGATTTACATAGTGGACATCATGTTCCACTTTTCAACGTTCTTGGAAAAACAACATAGATTTGATCCACAATGTGTAGGAAAAATGGTTAAGGCCTGATCCACCCCTTTTTATTTTGTTTTTTGTTTTTTATTTTTCTTTCTTTTAGTCACTGATATTGTATGTTTGTGTATTTTAATGCTACATATTGTACGCCTTATGTGTGTCCCATTGTGCTTATGTTGGTTTGACGTAGGATCTTGGATCTTGGGGGCTTGACCACCTCCTTGATCTTTGTTATCCTATACCATCCACATTAGTACACTTGGACTCCTCTTGAATGTCTACTTTAGTGTGAGTTTGAAGCAAGTTCCTCCTCTCACTAAAGTGGGGGCTAAATGTAGTGTAGGAAAAAGTGTGAACCCCAAATCTAGGTACCTGCAAAACAACATGGTTAAACAAGTTAAACAAGGAAATGCAAGCCTAAACATGGATTCCCCATGAGATTCATTAACATAGCTCAAATTAGGAAGGAAATAATGAAAAATATAATGAAATTACAAAAACAAGATTGAATCCTAATTAAGCAAGCAAACTTTTAATCCCATGGGGGAATTGGTGCCAATTTGTTGTGAAAATTGGCCCTTTCCCAATCCCTAAGATGCAAGTTGATGATTGTTGAGGAATGTTGATCCACTTTGATGGTGAATGTGAGAGCTCCAAGCCAAATCTCCAAAAAGCCTAACTAGGAACTCAAATGATGGATGTGAATTGCTAAGTATTTTAGCATGGTAACTTTGCTTGGATTGTGGATGATAAAATGAGGAGGAGCTTTTCATTTATAGGATTTCAAGATGGATGAAAGTCCAAATTTGAGCAATGTGGGACTAACTTTCGTCCAATGATATGGTGCCACTTGTAAAGCTATGAATGGATGATGGTTGTGCAAGATTTGGGGTTTGTGCCAATAAATGCCAATATTTGAAATTCAAATTTGTTGAAATGACATGTAAGAGGGAAGGGGAAAATGCAATAAATGCCACTTGGCTCAAGGCAAAGGACATGTAAGAGGTCTTAAATGCCTTGTTGGAAGGACTTATTCCCACTTGGATTTTGAATTCAAATTAGGGGAATATTCCAAAAGATTCCATGTGAGGGAAAATAGGGATTTAATAAATGAATTAAATCTATTTTCATGTGCAACTTGCATTATCTAGAGGATGTGACATGATATTAGATTAAATTAATCAAGAATTGATTAATTTAACAGGAGATTAGATGATGTGACTTATTTGACTTAGATTTATGGATTTATTTAAATCAGATAAGAGAGGAATATGATAAGAGGCTAATTAAATAAAGATTTTGATTTATTTAATTAAAAGGGATGATGTTAGATTAAATTAAATAGAGTTTTAATTTATTTAATTTAATAGATATATTTTAGAGATTTAATCAAATAAATTGATTATTTGATTAAATAGGGATAATTAGATCAGATGGATTGATTTAATTAGCAAGATAAAATGACTTAATTAGACAAAATGATTTATTTAATTAAGAGACAAATATTGATGAATTTAATCAGATAAGAGAATTTGATTAAATGGTTAGACTGAGGGATTATTTAGGAAGAAATGATGTTAGTAAGTCAGGATCAGATGCACAATGTCAATCAATATATTTTCGATGTCTACAAAAAGTATCGCTTTTTCACACTTAATTTGGGAATAATTAATATTAAAAAGAGCCTAATGTTTCCTTGATTTGGTGTTCTAATGTGCTTTATACATTCACATTAAACTCTAGGACCCTTTTAAACTAAATGGGCCTAATTGTGCCTTATTTAGGGTGTTGTAAAGTGTATCCTAACACTTTCACACTAATCTAGGGATTTATTAATTAATTGGGCTTATTTATACCTTAATTGGTCATATTTTGCATCTACAAGCCTTATTAATTTCATCTTTCTGAGGATAATCTTGACACCTATCAAATGACCAATCGTAATTCAATTATTTTGGTCATGTGTTCTAGATCTGGTGATCTGGGACTCATACACCACCTTTGGTGTATAAGTCCCACCTCAGTATTGGGACTTGATTTCAAGTTTCACATTAAACATGACCTATCTTGGAGTTTGTGTCCCAATTTAGAGTCATTGGGACTCATACACCACCTTGGGAATATAAGTCCCACTCTAATCAAGACCCATTTTGAATTCAATTCTTGGCAATATTTTATCCTCCTAAATCTAATGTCAGCTTGTAGTGTTGTAATTTTGATAAATTTGACATAAACATGTATAAATGCAAGGTTATTTCACATAGTTTTGTCTTATAATTTCATAAGCAATCAAGAGCACTTTCACAAGAGTTCACAAGAGCATTCAAGGAAATTCAATAGCATTTCAAGAGCATTCAAAGGAATATTTGAAGAAGATTCTTGCAACAATTCAAGATTCATCATCATGTCAAAAGCTTGATGCAACATGCATGTAGTTTTGAGCTAATGTTGTGATGTATTGTTCAAGATCAATTCAAGTATTCAAATACATTATCCTTCATCAAGAATCATGATCAATATCTACATCCCTTGAGGCAACTCCATGCTTGTTTGTAGATCTACAAGGTTTCAAACAATGTTCTATTGTTTCACCTTATGTTTCATGTCTCATTTCATTCATGTTTTATTTCTCATTAGGGTTTGATTACCAAAATGGGGTTTGACCAAGGCAAACCCCTATTCCCTAACAATCAACAATTTTTCTCTATATGTGTGATTGTAGATCTAGGTGTTTTGGAGTTTGAAGATCCTTTGAAGACTAAGTTGCAAGATTGAAGAAAATTTTCAAGGTTGTCAAAAGGTTGTCATGTTCAAGGAAAGATGCCTATAGGCTAGAATTCAAGCTTTCAAACTCAGAGATCTAGTAGAAGAAAAACTGAAAAAATCACTGAAGGATACCCGAGTTTTAGCCAAACCCTTATACTAGGACTAAATTGCCACCTTGGGCTTGGGTAAACCCACAATAGTGGGTTACAATTTTTTGAACGAAGAATAATTAGAAATGCTCATCAAAAAATTTGAAATGGTTTACCCCTTCTAATGAAGGGGGTTCGAATGAACCAACCCCATACAATAGACACTTTCCACCATGGGGGGATTCAGATAAAACCCCACCTTCTAATGAACCCCTTTTTCACCTTCCCTCACATTTCAAAACTTATGCATTTTTTTGACTATGAAGCTTGGGAAGGAGGTGCAAATGGAGTCAAATTGATAAACCAAATTGGATGATTGTATTGATCGAAATGTGCTTTCCAACAACTATAAATTTAATATATTTTGTTCTTATTTTATATTTTATTTTTTAGTTTTATTGTACATAGGTTTTTCACCGAATGTCAAGTTTGATGAAAAATCATTGTGGAAAAATAGTAAATTTGAGGAATTTTTTTTTGAAAAATATATATCCACTAGGTATTGATGTCCTCATTCTAACAAAAAAAGAAAAATTGAATTTCAATACATACCAAAAAAGTTATGCAAGCCAAAGTGCACCTATGTCTAAATTATAAATGTTTTGACTTCAAAATTTAATTAAAAGAAAACTATTGAACAAAATTCTATGAAACAAAATGAAAGCCCTAGATACTTGTGTTACCAACCTAAATTCAAAAGAATTATAGTTTTATCCTTTGTAGGAAAAAAGTTATGTGAGCCGAAGTACACACCACTTTTTTAAAATGTTGTTTACTATTCAAAACTAGTTATCAAGGGAGACACAAAAAAATTACAATTTAATTTCAATTTTTTTCAAAAAAAATACATTTAAAATCTATAGACAAAATCTCACAAATCACTAGTTTACATCTTTTTCAAATTCCTAATAGTTTACCTACTATAAGTGTCAGAAAGTGAAGTTTTCTCTGAAAATGTTGATTTCAATGTCAAGTTTGGCCAAAAAGTGTAACCCATTATTGTGGGATGACCCACTTATGAGTCTTAGTATAACACTTTTTCCATTTTTTAGAAGATTCAGATCAATCACTAAGAGATTCCAATTCCTACCTAGAATCCCTAGTCTAGGACTTTAATCACCCAGTCTGGCGTATGAGTCCTAGTGAGCATTAAAAGTCAAAATTTTAGGGTTTCAAAGCTTTTTTTGATCACATCCTTCTTCTAGGTACCTTTTTGTTTCACTATCTTTTATCAATCTGATTTCAGGTTCTTAATTCTCTAGGTTTCATAGCTAGATTTGCACATTGCTTTCATTCCATTTCTTTCTAAGCATTTTCTTAGTGGTGAACCCCCTTTTATACCTTTAACCATACACTAGGATACCTTATAGCAGATCTCTTTACCTTAATCCAATCTCTAGATTGATATCTCTAAGGTTTCCTTGAATGAACTATAGTGAAATAGGTCCTAAACCCTTGTTTCATCTCTCAAAAGGTGGAACCCTATTTCCTTATGTTCACCCAGATCAGTTGTATTTTAGTTAGTTGAATGGTGTGGAGACTACTTCAGTTTGGAGGGTGTTGTAGCTTCTTGATTCATGGGTTAGATTTGTTAGTATTTTCATCCAAGATTATAACAATAAAAAACCTTGTACTTCCACAAAAACACAAGTTTTCACAAAATGATTCTAGCATAATTCACACTAGAGTTACTTTGAATGTACAATGACATTGCTTAAATAAGCCATGAAGAGGTTATCCACCTATCATATGGATTGAAAAGTGCCCCATGAAGTGGCACAAATGAGTATAAATGTGTCCTATAAGTTTCAACATATGGAGATTTAGGTGATCCCAAAATATTGGTTTACAATTTTTGGCCAAACAAAACACTGAACTGATTTTTTCTAACTAAATCTTCACTTTTAGGCACCTATAGAGGCTAAATCGTGAGGAATTTGAAGATGATGCAAACTAGTGATTTGTGACATTTTGTCTATAGATTCTAAATATATTTTTTTCAAAATTTTTGGAATCATATTTCACTTATTTTTCTATCTCCTTCAAAAACTAGTTTTTTCAGTAAACACCATTTTTAATGAGTGACGCTCACCATATAACACAACTTTTTTTCCATGAAGGATAAAATTCTATTTTTTAAAAATTTAGATTTGTAACTACAATATCTAGTGCTTCCAATTAGTTTCATAGTGTTTTATTGAAAATCTTTTCCTTAATCAAGTTTTAAAGTCAAACCAATTACAATTCAAAAATAGGCGGATTGTACAACACAACTTTTTTGTATGTATCAAAATTCAATTTTATTTTTTTTGTTGGATAAAGGACTTCAATATCTGGTACATGCATACTTTAAAAAAAAAAATGACAATCTTCTATTTTTCCACATGTGCAGAACAAAGAGCTTGATTTTTAGTGAAAAATCTACATTCACAAGAAATAAAAAATAAATATAATAATTAAATTAAATTTATTTAAAATTATAATTTTTGGGAAGCTTATAATAAGGACTACATCCTTAAAAAAAATAAATCTTAAATGAATTCATTTTATCCCCCAAAAGGTAAATCAAAAGTGTTTTTTTATCAGCATTTTGATAGGTGTAAAGGAGACTCTAGTATAGGTATGGTTTAAAACTAGCGGGGTTCTATCCAAGGGGGTTTGATCTAAGGTAGTTTGATCAAAACCTCTTCAATTCAAATGCTTTAAATGGAAATTTTTAAGGCTTAAATCATTATATTTTCTAAAAATATGTGATTTCAGCAAAAAATAGAATCTCCCAGAAATTGTAAACTAGCTTTGTGGGATCATCCGATCACTAAGATTGTGCAAACCAACAACCTATTTGACTAAGTCATGAACCTTGATGCCAAGTGTTGAGTGACCTTTGAGATGAGATGGAGAGTCTTCCAACCACAAAAAGGTATCACATGAGGTTTACCAAAATTGGTAACCTTTAGAGGTCTAAAAGGTTGCACATTCAGTTAGACAAGATGTTTTCTACCTCATCAACCTAAGTACACCCAAGTATAGTGAATATATAAATTACTCACTTTCACACCCCCCCTTAAGTGATACTTGGGGAGATCACAAAAGTGCATATAGATGGAGATGGGTCCTGAATACAAGGCTATGATAGGTACACATGTATAATGAATTCTCTCATAAATGGAGAAAAAACAGAAAATCCAGTGGGAAAAAAACTCCTCTCCAAAACAGAGAAATAGAAGGATTTAAGACTTCATGAAAATATGTCCCATGATGATAGGTGCATGATGATGAAGAAGTCCTAAAGCATGTAGAAGTTGTAAACTCCATCGATGACGAACTAGTGTTTGTTGGAATCATTGAATCTCCAATAATATAGATCAAGATAAGAGATACAAAACACTTTGTGAGTAAGCATATGAACACCACTCAACCAATGTACAAAAAGTCAATCAAACTCTATGAAGTCAAAAATATAGATAGTACTATGATTAGGAGTACTAAAAACTCAAAAAATATGATTCACTAAAATAATCCCCCATATGAGAGATCAAGATAGAAGGTTCATGAGGCCTCCCAAAAGGAAGATTCCTTCACTGCTAAGAGAACTATGCAAACTAACTAATATTGGGAGTGTACATAAGGAAAGTAGAGATGTATAAGAAACTGAGAAAGGGTGTGCTCCAAGGAACACTCACATGAGGTGAGAATCACAAGGATCCATGTTGTGATGGCATAACCCCTAATTAAACTTTATAATTCATTGTAAGTACAAAAAATTCCAAAATTCCCTTCACACATTCAGTTTTGTGGCACTTTATATGAGTGTATTTATAGACATGTTTGTTGATTTGAGTTCTTACAAGTTATTTTCATGAGGTGGATTATGAAGATATAGATTAAGTTATGTCTTGCAAACCCCAATAAAATACAAAAAATAAAAATCTAAACCTCCATAAAAATAACCCCCTTTGCCAAATTCATTGTAAAGGAAAAAATGACTCATTTACAATTTTTTAACTAAGGAAAATAAAATTTCACCTCCCCCTTTATACACTATCCCATTTCCAGATTCATTGCAAAAGAAAAAATTGACTCCTCTTTCACAAATTTTTAGATATGGAAAAAAATGAAAAAACTCCCCCTTGTACAAACACTTGTGGTTGACACAAACCACTATGTTAATGTGGACAATCTATGCACTGCTAATAGTTGCACTAGTTAGTAACAAAAAAAACATTAAATGTGTAATGATAAAATTTTGTGTAACAAAATATGCAAAGGAAAGAGAATAATTCACCAAGCGGAGGTTGATGCAAAATGGAGAAGGAGAATTCCATTGTTGCAGTCATTCTATGAATGATAGATCATAATGAGCACAAGGTTAGGACAAGTGTTGTTTTTGTGGACACAAAAGGTTTTTTGCTATGATAATCTTGGATGAAAATAGTGCATCTTTCAAATTTGAGGTTTTTGGTGTGTAAATACTATTGTTAGCAACATATTTAGATACTATTATAGTATTTCATTTATGTTATTTTCTGGTCTAGATTAGTTGTGTGAAGTTTGGTGAGTTAGTGTGGAAATTGCTTCATATTCAAGGTGTATTTTGGGTTTCTAGTTAGATATTTCTCTATATCATTTTTTGTAGCTATTCATGGCTATTATTTGTTGTATATGACAGAAAATATGATATAATTCCATGAAGTTTCCAATAATAAATAATTCTATTTTAGTTGCACTCCACTCGATTTCCAGTTTGATGAATTTTGGTGTTGTTTTCAGATTAACTGAATTGCGTAATTTTAAGTTTGATAATAAATTTAAATTATGAAATTGAGATAATTTTAATTTGTGGAAATCACAATATTTTTCCTAATTTGAGATGAGTAATTTATGGGTTATCATAAATTTGATCAAATTTGAGATATATTTTAATTTGGTACTTTACAGTTCCTCTATGTTTTGTTTCCATTTTCCATTTTTGATGGAGCTCTTTAACATTGTTGTGGCTTCTTGGGTGATTCCACAATAATGGGTTACACTTTTTGGCCAAACTTGACATTGAAATCAACATTTTTCACCAGATCTTCACTTTCTTACACCTATAGAAGATAAACCATTAAGAATTTGAAGATGAATCAAACTTGTGATTTGTGAGATTTTGTGTGTAGATTCTAACTATATTTTAAAATAAATTAAAAAATAAATTGTCAATCCTTTTATGCAATTTTTAATAACTTATTTTTTTTTACTAAACAATGTTTTTAAAAAGTGATGTCTACTTCAACCCACATAACTTTTTTTTATAGAAATGATACATTCTAATTTTTAAAATACAAATTTTCCACACCAATATCTAGTGTATGCATATTTTTTCATAATTTTTTGTTACAGATATATATATATATATATATTAATTTTCCAAGTCAGAGTAATTATAATTTGGATAGAGGTGTACATCAGACCACATAACTCTTTTTTTATTCATTTGAATTAACTTATTATTATTTTTGTTGGAATAATGACATCAATGCCTAGTGCACATGTATTTTTTTTATTTATTTTTCTCTATTTTCCTATTTTTTCGTATGTGTGAAACAAAGATCTTGATGTTCGTTGAAAAACCTACATTCACAATAAATAAAAATTAGATACAATAATCAAATTAAATATATATTTAAAATTATACTTTTTTGGAAGCTTATAATAAGGGATAAATACTTACAAAACATAAATTTTAAAATAATTCATTTTATTGTCAAAAAGGTAAATCAAAAGTGGGTTTTATCAACATTTTGATAGTTGTAGAGACTCCATTATAGGTATGGTTTAAAACTAATGGGGTTTTATCCAAGGGGGTTTGATATAAGGGGGTTTGATCAAAACCTCTTTAATTAAAATCATTTAAATGGAACCTTTAAAGGCTTAAATCATTATATTTTCCAAAAATATGTGATTTCAAGAAAAAATCAAGATGTCCCAAAAAGTGTAACCCATTATTGTGGCAACAACCTCTTATGATCGTTGATCATTGCCTCCAAATGGCCTCTCAAATATATTTTTATTTTAATATCCTTTTGTTGTCCTTTGCCACCTCATACAATTGTTCAATCTCCTTCTCACCTCCCTTACACACCTCCTGGACCATGTTGCTAGCTCCATACCTTTATTTACACATCAATGTAGCTATTTGCATACCCTTTACTTACACACATATATAGCAAACACACTCTCTTGCTATATCTATGGATCCTTATGTCCATGTCAACAACATATACTTTTCTACCTCCCCCTCTTCACTTTTATGACTTCTTCATAGTTGGCCACCACTACTCTATCAACAACCCAAAACACTTCATTATATAGTATTGACCTTCCTTATTAGCATTGTAGCTTATTACTCACCACATGAGCACTCCTCATCACACTCCCTTGTTGCACATATAACTATAAAATAATTTCTCCCTCATCCTGACCTCTTCACCACCTCGGTAACCTCATCATTGCTAGAAGTGCACTTACTCCCACCACATCACCACTTTTTATAATATTTCCTATTGCTCCTTGGGAAAACTTCAAGTTGGGTGTAACTCTCCGTTTTACAACTCTCTATTATTGCAAGTGTGTCACTACTCACTTTCCTCATTATTGTAAGACCTGTGGCTACAAGTATCTAGTTTTCTACAAAGTGTTTATGCATTATAGTGATTCCTTCAAAACTGACTATATGTGCACATTCTCCTTTGAATGATTGGTTTTATGCCTCAAATTCATGTTATTGTGAAGACTTAGGATGCTCCTACGCCAATTATCATATAACAAATCCTTTAGAATTTTATTAATATGTTTGATAAAATACAAGATCGTATTGTTCAATAGATTTCTATATAATATCGTATTGTTCAATAGATCTCTATATAAGACTGTATTGCTCAATAAATCTCTATACTTTTTAGTAAATATCACCATTTTAAAAAAAATAGTCAGAATATTTAAAAATTGAAAGCAACCAAAAACATACATATTAAACATTCCTTATTACATTCTCTCAAAAATCATGAAGAATTTTTATAGAACACCATCATGATAATCTTGTCACACAATATTTCTCATGATCCACATTATCTAATCTCTTCCTAATTTATTTAAAAATCCATTATTCCTAAATGTATTCAAAATTCCATTGACTCACATATACACAATCTTGGAAAGTTCAATTTAATTTATACCTAATGCCAAAATAAAAACATGCTAGTTGTTAAAGATCATCTAAAGATCCCTACTAAATATTTTGAATATAAAAAATGCAATTTTATTAGCTGATAGGCTATTTTGTTTGAAGTTTTTGTCAGGAATTTTGTCAACCCAGCCGCAAATTTGAGCTACCAATGATGGGGGTCTGTTGGGTGTCAGGGAGGCCACCATTTTCTTAGTGTGGTGACAAGGGCATTGGTAATTACGTGGGTTGATGGCGGTCGAGAATGGTGTGTTGGATACAGGGAATGTGAATGGCAAGCGTTTGTTCACATAAGGCCCAATGTTCCCTATCATTGCACGATGGCGACAGATGAAGTAAATGCAATATTGAATGCTAGCATGTGGGAGAGTATACTTTGATGAAGTTGTATTGTCAGAAGAGCCATTATGGTGTTGGTTTGATAGCAGGGTATTGTTAAATTCATCCCATTTGGCTCCATATTTTTTAGCAAGTTCGAGGGTTTTAAAACTGTTGAGTTATGGAATTAGTAACCCTATTTGCATGGGTTTTTTGAAAAACTGAATTTATTGTGTATGTCTTTCGTTCTCTGATTATTGTTCATTTTGATAGCAGGTTTGAGGGTTTGAACATTGATGTGTTGTGTAATGTGCGAGAAAGTATATTGATTAAGTTGCATTGTTGAAAGAGTCATTGTGCTGTTGGGTTGACAACAAACTATTGTAAGATCTATCATCTGCAATTCCTTGGTTAAAATCATCGGGTTTCACTACTTTCAATGCTAGATTAGAGGGTTTTAAAGCTATTGTTCTCTGCAATCTGTAAGTCATTTTAGATGGGTGTTTTCTATAGATTTTTTTTGTTGTGTGGATTCTGTAAGCCGTTCTGCATGGATGTCTAGCATTATCATTTTCTGTGGGTGGAGAAATTGAAATTGAATCTTTTTTTGTTTCGTCAAGAAATCTGGTTAGCGTTTGTAATATTTTCATTGCTCGTTTATTGTTTGTAGTTATCTCTATGGATTTTTGGGCTTATACCTATTACCATAGGAGAAATAGTAGTTATATCTAGGTTCTTCCATTGAAATGGTTAGGGTTGGTAATTTTATCTCCCAATTGCAGATTAAGATAGGAGTGATTGTATATATATGTATATACAGAGGGTTTGTTATTTGTTTGAAGTTTCTGATAAGATTTTTGTCAGCTAAGCCTTGAATAGTATTTGTTGTTTAATAGGTTTGTTACAATTTCTTTGTTTCTCTATAATATTGAATTCCATTGAATGTAGCTTGGATTTTGTGCATAATGTGTGAGGAAGTATATTGATTAAGTTACATTATCGAAAGAGTCATTGTGCTATTGGTTTCATAGTGGACTATTGTAAAAATAAAATCATCCACCTCTACTCCATTTTATGGCAGATTGGAGGGTTTTAAAACTATGGCATTGTGCAATATGTAGGTCATTTTACTTGGGTGTTTTTTATAAATGGTTTATTAATTGTTTATGTTAAAACTCTTCTTCTCCAAAATTTGTAAGTCGTTCTCCATGGATATCTGCTATTATGGTTTTGTATGGATGGAGAAATTAGAAATATATAGATATGTAGAGTGTTTGTTATTTGTTTGAAGTTTCTGACGGGATTTCCGTCAGTGGAGCCGTCAATAGGATTTTCTTATTTTTTGTTATTTGTTTGAAGTTTTCGATGGGATTTTCCTTAGCCAAGCCTTGAATAGTATTTGTTTTGTTATTTTTTTGAAGTTTCTGATGGGATTTTCATCAGCTGAGCCTTGAATAGTATTTTTTGTGTACTAGGTGTGTTACAATTTCTCTATTTCTCTATAATATTGAATTCCATCAAATGTAGCTTGAATTTTGTGTGTAATGTGTGAGGAAGTATATTGATTAAGTTGCATTATCGAAAGAGCCATTGTGCTATTGGTTTCATAGTGGACTATTGTAAAAATGAAATCGCTAGTCTCTGCTCCGTTTTATGGTAGATTGGAAGTTTTTAAAACTGTGGCACTATGCAATATGTAGGTCATTTTACTTGGGTGTTTTGTATAAATGGTTTATTTATTATTTATGTTAAAAATATTTTTCTCTAGAATCTTTAAGTCGTTTTCCATGGATGTCTATCGTTATGGTTTTATATGGATGGAGAAATTGGAAATATATAGATATGCAAATATATAGCTATGCATAGTGCTTGTTATTTGTTTGAAGTTTCCAATGGAATTTTTGTTAGTCGAGCAGTGAACAAGATTTGTTTATGTTTAACCTTAGAGACAAAAACATATAACAAGAAAATATTAACAATAAATTAATCATCTATACAAAACACCCCTATAGAAAAGAGTATAACCCGAAAAACTTGATTGAAAATTTGAGTTGCATCACCTCACACTAAATATTATAGAGAAATAGAGAAACTCTAAAAGAGGTATTAGAATAACACTAATATAGGTTGGAGTCTTGATTAAGTGTGTATATGTATATGTATATATATGTGTGTGTGTGTGTGTGTGTGCGTATGTATACACACACACACACATATATACACACACACATGTATACACATGTGTATATACATATATTTTGTCATGGGTTTTCCAACACACTAGTGTTAAAACCCTCGAACTTGCTATCAAAAGGAACAATGAGCAGAGCTGGAAAATCCAATTTGTGGATGGGTTGATATATATATATATATATGCACGTGTATAGATATGTATATATGGATAAATATATGTATGTATATTTTACTAATATCTCTGTTACAATTCCCCCATTTTTGTTTAATACGAAATGACAAATAATGCAACTTTTTTTATACAAAGACATATAGCAAGGAGACAATAACAATAAATTAATTATTTATGCAAAACACCCATGTATAAAAGAGTATAACCCCACAAGCTTCATTGAAGATGAAAACCACAACATGTGTATAGTAGGAAAGATGCAGAGAGTATATATATGTGTCCACATATGTATATATATGTATGTATGTATGTATGTATATATATACATATATGTACACACACACACACATATATGGCAATGGTTTCATGCAGTTGTAAACCCTACACACAGATAGCTATATATATGTATGTATGCATGTATGCATATATATATATTTTGTAGCACACCAGTGTTAAAACCCTCAAACCTGCTATTTAAAGGAACAATAAGCAGAGCTGACAAATTGAATTTGCAGATGGGTTGATGTATTGTATGTATGTATATATGTATAAATATATGTATGCATATTTTACTAATATCTTTGTTACAATTCCCCCATTTTTGTATAATACAAAATGGCAGATAATACAACTCTTTTTATACAGAGACATATAGAGAGAAGACATTAAAACAATAAATTAATTATTTATGCAAAACAACTGTGTATAAAAGAGTATAAGCCCACAAGCTTTACTGAAAATGAAAACCACAACATATGTATGGCAGGAAAGATGCAGAGAGTATATATATGTGTCTACATATGTATATATATGTATGTATGTATGCATTTAAATATATGTATGTATGTATGTACATATGTATGTATATATATATGTATGTATGTATGTATATGTATGTATGCATATATATATATATCTATATATATATGCATGTATATGTCAATGGTTTCACCCATCCCTAAACCTTGCAGGATCTTTCAATAATTAGTGTTGTGTATGAAGAACCAGGTGAGGTATTTTTATTCTTCTACGGGATAACTCATTTTTTATTCTTTGCATGTGAAGAGTTTACAAGATCTATAAAACCAACTGCTATGAGCTATTCCTATTCTTCTATGGGATAACTTTTTTTTTACTGTTTGCATGATAATAGTTTATAAGATCTGTAAAACTAACTGCTTTGAACATAATCTCAATGATTTTGTATATATATATGTGCAAACCCTTTTCATAGCACCTGCAAAACAACATGAATAAACAAGTCAAACAAGGAATTACAAGCTAAAACAAGGATTCCCCATGAAATCCATTTATAAACTCAAAATAGGAAAGAAAACAATGAAAAACCAAATAAAGACAATGAAATAACTTGAATCCGAATTTAAATATGCAAACTCATGATCCCATGGGGGAATTGGTGCCAATTTGATGTGAAAATTGGCCCTTTCCCAATCCCTAAGATGCAAGCTTCGAATGTTGAAGAGATTGAAGATTGATCAACTTTGATGAAGATTGATGAAAGTTCCAAGCCAAATCTGCAAAAAGCCTAGCTAAGAACTCAATGATGGATGGAACTCAAGAGATATTTGAGCATGGTAACTTTGCTTGGATTGTGGATGGATAAATGAAGATATGAGCTCTTTATTTATAGAATTCCAAGATGGATGAATGTCCAAATTTGAGCAATGTGGGACTAACATTCATCCAATGATATGATGCCACTTGTCAAGCTATGAATGGATGATGAATTTGCAAGATTTAGGGTTTGTGCCAATTAATGCATAATATTTGAATTTCAAATTTGTTGAAATGACATGCAAGAGGGAAAGGAAAATGCAATAAATGCCACTTGGCTCAAGGCAAAGGACATGTAAAAGATTTTAAATGCCTTGTTGGATGTACATGTTGACCTGGAATTTTTGAATTCAAATTGAGAAAATATTCCAAAAGATGCCTTATGAGGAAAATAGAGATTTAATAAATGAATTAAATCTATTTTCATGTGCAACTTACATTATCTAGAGGATGTGACATTAGATGAGGTTAAATTAATCAAGGGTTAATTAATTTAATAGGAGATTAGATGGTGTGACTTATTTGACTTAGATTTATGGATTTATTTAAATCAAATAAGAGAGGAATATGATAAGAGGCTAATTAAATAAGGATTTTGATTTATTTAATTAACACGGATGGTGTTAGATTAAATCAAACAAGGTTTTAATTTATTTAATTTAATGGATAGACTTTATATATTTAATCAAATAAATTGATTATTTAAATAAATAGGGATAATTAGATCAGATGGATTGATTTAATTAACAAAAGAGATTAACTTGATTAGATAAAATGATTTATTTAATTAAGAGATGAATATTGATGAATTTAATCAGATAGGGGAATTTGATTAAATGGTTAGACAGAGGAATGATTTAGGAAGAAACAATGTTAGTAAGTCAGGATTAGATGCACGATGCCAATCAGTATATTTTATGTGTCTAAATTTTGCCCCTCTTTGAATCAATGCACTTGTTGCATTGGTTCAAAGAATAACCGATCTCGTTCAAAGCCAATTTTTTTGATATTTTTAAAACTTGCCCCTCTGCTGCATGGCGAGAGAAAACATGCCATTATAATGCCCCCTGGGGAGAACAGACGAAAATTTTAATTTTTTGGGTGATCTCGCGAAAAAAGATAACAAAGTACCCGACAGGTCCGAAAGGGGTCTGGGAGGCTAAAAACTTGTCTAAATGCAATAAAACAATGAAAAACAAGCCTCAATCAGACAAAAATAGGTTCGGGGGTCCAAAACCATAGCATGACAGCTATTTAGGGTCAAAAAACCCTAATTTTTAGGCTTAAAAGGGGCTCGAAGGGTCACTTTCAAGTCATTTTCACACACCTTCGCTAGCAAACTTAAGATTTGAGCTCTGACCCTCTATGATATGGTGCAACGACAACTTCCTCTACACATTAGTGATCGAGTTTGGACATACTAGTGGCCACCTGGCATCGGGGCACCAGTATGTGACCCTTACCGAAGCTTAATTTTTTCATTTAATGCATTAATTACTGCTTTAAAAGGGGAACTCACCTCCAACGGTGCTATATAGCGCTGCTCGGCATTTAAACTGCGCTGCGCCAGGCCATTTTGCATCGTAGCGGTGCAGTTAGAGTTAAGAAACTTTGATGTTGGGCTCGAGCTCGACGGTCCAGTTTGGGTAAAGTGCGTCGCGGCAACACCCTTTTCATGCAAACTGCGACGCTGGAGGATAAAGTGTGCTGTGACGATGCCATTTTGCACTTTTTGGGCTCGAGCGTCAAAGTTTGAGAAAACTCAAACTGCGTCGCTAGAGGCGAGCTTGGAGAATTAGACCAGGAATTTTTTCAAAATTTTTAACACAGTGACTTTCCTTGATGCAGGACGGGCCTAGGGAGCTCTATCTCGGGAGCACCGATTGTGAGACTTGGCGAGCATTTTATGAGATCTGAGCGATAGGGACTAGGATCGACTAGGAGTTGTCAGATTATGGCACATTGCTTATGCGGTGCCAGTGCGCACCCACCTAGGGATGCCGTTAGTGCACGCCGAGAGGTGGCATAACGAGACGTCATCATTTTATCTCCCTATTGGTGAGGCGACCGTCACTTTGGAGGATGTTTGGTGCATTTTACGATTTCCCATTCATGGCCTACTAGTGATTTTTAACATGGATGAGGGATGCGAGTCCTGCACCAAAGTCCTTGCCACACGAGACATTATTTACTGTGAGGGTTAGATTGAGTTGGAGAGATACAGGCTCATCGCACCTCCCTTCTGCTGGGCGATTGCAGCGATCATTTCGGGTTTGGTTGCCCCAAACAGACGAGGGCAATACTTTAGTCTCGGCTAGGGGTATTGCTACGAGCGGATGATCTGAGATAGGCCGGTTTGCTTTGCATAGGGGCCTGTCCTTCTGGCTTCACTTTACAGGGACCTACACAAGTATGTTTATGTGGATGGCAGAGCACTGGGGGCTGGGGTGACACTTCTTCATGTCTGGGCATGGGAGCACATTTTTGTGTTGCATCCATGTGTTGTTCTAGTTCCGATGGGGGCAAAGGATGCCCTCATGGCACAATACATAGGCAGTGTGTCCATACACACTGGCGAGTATGGGATCCCCTACTGGAGGCGGGTCCTAGATGAGATGCTTGTCTTTACTTGGCGTCCATACCTTGGTCAGCCTGGATGGGCCGATGATGCTGCTCAGCTCTTCTATTGCTGCCAGGATAGATATATGTAGGGGCATGAGCACACGATGATCAAGAGGTACCTACCCAGGTGCATACATCATCAATTCAGAGAGCCGCAGGATCAACCAGATGATGACTACGTAGCCGTCTTTGCACGCAGCTTGACACAGGTGTCATGGGGTCATGGTATTCCTACCTCCAAGGTAGTTGGTAGCCCGACCGTGGGCTTATGATTAGGGCTTGGCAGATCCAGGCACCACACAAGCATATAGAGATTGGTTCTGACCTCCTCGCCGATCGACTGTTCCAGGTGAGGATCTAGAGGTGAGCAGGGTCAGAGGCATAGGGAGAGGATGAGGGCAAGGATCGAGGGTCAAGATTCAATGAGATCCACTAGTTGTGCCCCCAGTCCTGCCAGGTCACGGGGATATCCATATGTAGGACCAACAGCAGGAGCCGCTAGTCCCACCACCACGAGCCGAGGGTGAGGATCATGTTCACGTGTAGCCACGGGTATAGCCACAAGGATAGGTAGACGGTTGGGATGAACTAATTGCACAGCTGTAGGAATAGGTTCAGGTAGTGACAACGGAGAGAGACCAGGCGAGGGTTGAGAGAGAGCAACTCAGAGCAGAGAGGGATCAGTCTATGCAGCAGAGTCAGGCATAATAGCCTCCTCTTCCCAGGGTACAGTGTTGGTACGATCTTATAGGGATGCTATCCATGAGATAGAGTACTACCATCGGGCTTACCATGACACCGTACCTAGAGCAGACCAGATCCTATAGTACTCAGAGCGAGCCATCCAGAGACTAGCAGAGGGTCATAGTGACAGGGGCGAGGGCAACATTCACCAAGATCGAGCTTGATCCAAATGATACATTTTTTGTGACTTATGGGCTTACTTTTGATAGCCCGATGGACATTTTGTATCGATTGTCATATATGTGTATAGTGATCCGATTTATTTTTTGTACTATGACAGTTGATGATTGATGATATATATGAGCCGATTTTGATGCGATGTACTGTGTTCTCTTTTATGCATGGATGGTTTATTTCTATATACTATGGATGCTTTTATTTCTATATGTTATGGATGCTTTTATTTCTAATGATGTATGTGTTATGATTATGACTAACAGATCTATATTATGCTAACCTATGATATGATGTGCAAATGATGTTATCTATATGATCATTTATTTTATGCCAATGCAATATGTGATATGGGTTTCAATATGTAAAATGATATGATCTATGGTATATGGAATGATCTGTGAGAAATGCTTATATATGAGATGATTTATGTATGGATGTAATATGAATGTGATGGTCGTGATATGGTACCAATGAAATGGTGTTAATGCATAATGAAATGGTTTTATGAGATTCAATGATATGTTAATGCAAAGTGATATGCTGATGCATAATGTGAATGCAATGTGATGATATGATGTTTTTTACGTTATGCAAGTATTTATGCCTAATGAATTAAATGCTTATATACCTATTGCTTATGATTATGCAAAAATGATTATGGAATGCTATGTGATAATTTAGATGGTAATATGAAATGGTTGTGAAATGCAAATGAATGTTTATGCAATGATTGATATAATGCCATGAGATGCAATGTAATGGGTGGAATGCGATGACATGGATGCACCTAGCTATGAAGAATGTTTATGATAACCTATTTATATGATGATTTAAAATGCAATGTGTATTTTTCCTATATGATATGTTTATGTGATATGCTAATGATTCGTGGATGCAGGATCGAAGGCGATGATGGTGATGATGATCAATTGTCATAGTACCTTGTTATCGTGGTTAGTAAGGAAAGAAGAAGCCATTTCAACAAGACATAAGATGATGCAAATAAAAATGATGACGACGATGATGATGATAATGATTACTTGCCGAGGAATTGGGATTTTCAAAGGGTCGATTTCCTTATGTTTGATAACACACATGGTATGATGCATCAAGGTACAAGGAACTAGGATGGCGTTGTACCTAGTGTGATGGAATTTGACCTGACAAGCAGATAGGAGTATTCTTGTTCACTCCTGACATACAAAAACCTTGCTAGGATGTACTTGAGAAATTTAAGACACCTCAGACCAAAACACGAAAAGGTAAACCTATCCCTATAATAGTCAACAAATTTCCCTCAACCTCTTCCATACATACCTAACAAAGCAAGTATTTTTCGAGGTTATATTACAAGAACGTCCAAAAGCACAATAGACAAGAGATAATGATTGTTGCCCCATTCCTATTTCTCTAAATCCTCTGTTTTGGGATATCATCGAAACGTCCTTCGAATGAGTGCAAAATAAGATAAGTCAAAAGATAAAGACCAAGTAAACAAAAAAATGATGCTCTTCAATACCGCTAACGGAAAGAGGATGTGTTTTCTAGGGATGATCTAACTAAAACTTATTGCCAAAAGATAATGCCCATTGTAGGAAGGATTCATCATAGGACATGTTAGTGGATGGCGGCATGTCATTTCGTTTATCAAAAGTGTTCTAAGGGATGATTGATATGGGACCAATTTAGATGATGAGTTACCAATACAAGGAGATAACCAGCTTGCTTATGTACTGACTTAGACTTTAGACTTGACATTTTTGAGTTTTCACTTTTAATCTGCTAGACTTGTTTCTGATTATCCCGCCAAAGATTGAGGATGGCGATC
>VDFB02146716.1:0-26265 GCA_007258455.2 Sequoia sempervirens
ATACAAAATATGGCTAACCACCAAGATACAAAAATTATGGCTCATTGCCAAGACTATGAACTAATGGAATACACCTTTTGTGTGGATGGTTTAGTTCCAATAAATATTTGAATAAGAAGTACTTCTTCTCACAATGTTACAGTCGCTCAACAAATGTATTCTAATCCTCAACTAATAAATCATTTAGGATCCCATATCCAAACATTCCTTAATCCTCTTCGCACTTCACCACACCTTTCTTCTTTCTCCTTCCCATACTCACACCTTTTCACCTTTTCTCCACACATACCACACACACACTTTCATCTTCAAAGAATCTTACATATATATACAAGTATATCTCATTCATCAATTAGGTTGGCCTAATTAGATAAAAACAAACCAATAAAAATATTTTGTTGGCACCATATCAGATTTAATTTAACATTTTTATCCATGTAGTGCATCATATTAAGTCATTTTAGATCTATAGAAAACATTCACAAAGTATTTTTAGTCTTCTTAATGCATATAATATGTTAGGTTGGCCAAGACTAGGATCTAAACACAAAAACTCAAAACCAACAAACACTTCTCAAAGCAAGAACCTTCTAGATCTGATATTACTTTAGTTTCTCATCTCATTAAAATTAGAGAGAATACCATTAGAATGATCTTCTTAATAAAATATAAAGTCTTCTACACTGATATGTTGAGGAGTGACATAACTTTAGAGTACAAAGTTAAGCTCTTTCAATGATAAATTTCTAGTCTCATCACAATACTTCTCAAGATCCTAGATATAGCTATCTAAATGAGTCATGATAATATAGTCAAGAGATCAGAGTCATATCTTTTCTTGTGGTGAATTTATGACTCAAAAACCAATGCACTGATTCATTAGTAACAAAAACTTCCAATAGAGATTAACTTCTAGTATAGCAAATAAACGTGCCATACTATTGTCACCATGTTGAAATCAATAGAAACATAGGAACAACCAAACCAATCTACATACACTTCATGCTCATGTTGTAAGACTCCAAATTTCCAATAGTCAAAAAGCTAAAATTAAAATTCAAGGGAAGATGGATGAATGTGCAAAGATTGAGAAAGAAATGGTAATTATAAAATTAGATTTGGAAAAGGTGAAAATACATGAGGATAAATTCAAGGAAAACACTACAATGCTTGATGAATTGATTAACTTTGAGAAACCTGCTATGGAGAAAAGAGGTTGAGGATTTAAAGTAGGACAAAGTTCAAAGGCGAACCAATCTCTTCACATGAAGATTCAAAGTGATCATGGAAAATTCAATAATCGAAGGAGAGATACAAAAAATTCCCATCAAATAACCTAATGCTCAAAGGTATTTATCTTTTGATGGTTTTTGTTATTCTTGCAACAAGTTTGGACATAGGGAAATAGATTGTGAAAAGAAAGAAAAAAAAATAATGGAATGGATGAAATATATTATCATTCTCCGGTCAATGTTTTGAATGCAAAAGAATTGAACATAAAACTAAAGATTGTATAAATCAAAAGTTAAATAAGAAAGTTTATTCATGAACAGTGGCTACTACTACCATTGTAATTCATTTGGATGCAAGGCTAGCTAGGGAAAATATAGATTGAATAAAATAAAATTTGGATGGAAGAATGTTGTTTGTTATGATTGCAATAGTTCAGAACATTTTTCTAAAGATTATAGAAGCAGAAACATGAGAAGTAACAATACGGTAAATAGATGTGAACCACTCATTAAGCTTGATCCAACTGAAGTGAAGTAGGAAATGGAAATAATTTGGAGAAGGGAAGGAGAATCTAAGCAAGGTGAATTAGAATAATCAATATTTTCTATGCCATCCTTTAGTGCAGACACTCATGTCAAAAATTAATTTAGGTAGTGGTTAAGAGGGAGAAATAATCAAAACATTTAATAACCCCTCTTTCAATATATAATGCCATATCATCACATTTAAGTGTATTTATTAAGGTTACAAATTCAATATTTCATGTGAAAGGAATTTGTGAAAACACATGTGTATTCCATAGATTTTGAAAGGATGGAAGTGTACACAAACTTTGAGGTAATCTACTTGCCGTCCGAATCATTTATTGTAGAATAATTTTGGATGAAAGAAATAAATTCAAATATGATAAGGAAAACACATTTGATGAAAAGCATTCGTAAAAGAGAAGCATGGAGAGAAAGCTCAAAGAAACCAAAGCAACTTCATATAGTAGAAATTCATAATCTAGTCTTGGTGGAAAAGGAAGAGGTAAGTCACTATTGCTATACACTATTTCATCTAAATTATTTGTCATGTTTTGTTGAATGTGATGGATATATATCAAATTATAGACAATTTAGTAAGACCAAAACCAAAACTCAAAATGTACCCTATTAAAACCTCAAGGAACTTGATCTTTTGGGTTTTTTTTAGATATCCCTCTTGGTTTTTTACCGATTGAAGATGTTGGGGTATACATTTATAGAAATTTGGAAGAATCTATCTATGGAAAATATTTCATATTGTGGGTTGAAGAATTAATTGGAAATTATTTTATCCTACAACTAGAATACACTGTACTTTCAAAAATAAAATTAGATGTATGAAACAATTTTTTGGACTTTAGCAATGAAGAAAGGTGTATCAGAATGGCTCTTAACATATTTCATGGTGAGTATGTGTGGCTTGATGAATCATATACGATATCTAAATATGTAATTATGGAAGTTACTGGCTTACTTTCTTCGAACCAACTCTTGGATGCAATTTTGATAAGGAAAAAGGTTTAATAAGGAACACGTGCTGAAATCACTAACCTGATAGTTTAGTATGCAAGTTTAGTTATTTCACATATGATCTTTGGTGACAACAATTTCACCACTACTTTAATTGATCTTGCATTGGATATGGTTGATAATAGAACAAAATATGACCTCTATGAGTTGCTCTGATAACAACCATTGGAGAATATGAGAGATATCATGAAGGAAGGTACATTCAGATATGGTAAATTGGTTTTATGTCTAATTTTCTATTTTATGAAGGAGATTCCTAGAATAGGTGAGTTTATTTGGGAGAATACTATAATGGTCTCTCATTAAATTGAGGAACTTATGAGAAAAATTGGGGATTTAGATGCATAAGGAGATGCCCTTGTTGCATTCTTTGGAAAGTTTCAAAGGAAAATGAACAAAAGAAGGAGAGTTCCCAGAGAATTGGTTACAAAATATAAGAATGATATAACATTTTTGGTAACCACTGATAGTTGCATTATTAAGGTAATTAAACCAAGGAATTCATGGATACCTAAGTTTTTGTATAAGCTTGAGAAAGACTATGCTACTGGTTGCATTGAATTATTGATTAATAGCCCCTAGGACCCCATAAGATCTAGGTTTGGAACCTACAATGAAGTAGCTAAATCTCTTGAAGAATCTAAGTTAGTCTCTGGTAAATAAATGTATGCCACTAGAGAAAAGAGGAAAGTCAATAAAGTTCATTCATTAGTAGCTCAGGCTGAACCTACTCCAAGAAGACTCAAGAAACTATCTAGAAGAAGGACACATTTTCAGGTAGCTCCTAGTACAGTCACTAGTTCTTCATGGTCCACTAAAGAAAGCTCAAATGCATTAACTGATAGATTCAATGAATTAAAGAGTAGAGTAGTAAGTGGCATGGTATCTTGGATTAAAGATAAAGGATTGTTGGAAATTGTAGAGAAGTGCAAGTCTACATACAACATGACAAGTGCTTGAAAGAATCAAAGATGTTCAAGAGTGTGAGAATGAGGTCAAGATTCTATTCACAATTTTTTAGACTTGGTCCGATGCAATTCAAAGAATCAAACATGTTGAGAACACAATTGAAACCTAGATCAAGTTTGCATCTAGCACATTTTATCCTGCTCTTGATTTGGATGGTCAGACTTGCTATCGATTGAAAAAGATGCATGAAAAATACCTTGCATCACATAAAGAGAAAGGATATGGTTGAAAAATATAGGAAGCTTATAGATTTAATCAAGACTATGTGTACACCTGTCTATTATGCTCTTTCAGTAGTTGGAAAGATTTTGAAATCAAATGTTACTCTCGAAACTATGGTTAAAGGAAAATATATCTTAATTGATCTCAAATATCTATGCAATGCATTGTTAGAGGCAAGAAGGCTTTGGGATGAAGGGAGATCCTCATGGACATGGATTCTTAGCAAGCTTCAAGGATAAACCACCTCTAGTTTATCATGCTCAATTGTCTTGGATGTACTCCTCAGGGGGAGTGTTTAGGTATGCAAAGGAACTTTTAAATAATTAAAATTCCTTTCCTTTGCCATTGATGTCAAAGAGGGAGAGAGAGAGAAAGAGGTATCATGTGAAAACAAGAAAAAATTGTAAAATAATTTTTTGAGACATAGGTATCATGTGAATAGTTTTTGAGGAGAGAAAATTTGAAAACTAGGAAGTATTTTGATGGTTTTCATATCCTATGTTTCCATCAATGACAAAGGGGGAGATTGTTGGAAATTAAGAGGTTATCATTGATGTCAAAAGATAGTGGGATTTGGATAACTATCACAATAGAATTTTGATGACTATCATCTCGGGTAATAGAAGTCTGTTAATCTAGTATCTTGGTATGGATTATCTTATCTTGTAAGATCTGCTTAGAATCCAATAATATGTTCTATCTCAAGATATCAGTTGCATCTACTAACATGGTTTTAGCTCACTAGGTTATATAGTTGGAAAGGTATAGTTACCAGTTGTAGATAGTGAAAAATGTCCTAGGCTTGCTAACACCATTTTTCCACTATCTAGGGTCCTATTTTTGCTATTAATTAAATAACCTAAATTATTTAATTAATCCATTTTATCCTTCAATATCCTCTTTGGATTAATTAAATAAATTTTTATTTATTTAAATATTTGTCATTTTCCACTATAATTAAGTAATTATGTTAATTATTTAATTATTCACTATTAGCTTTTTAGTCACAAGTTAATTAAATTGTATTTAATTAAATGACTCATCATTTCTCTCACTTTTTTAATTAAATTTCTATTTAATCAAAAAGTTAGTTTTTCTTTTCCTTTTTTCATTTAAATAATGTTTGAATTATTTGAAAATGTAATTTCCCTCTAAAAATAGAGTGATTTTTGTAAAAATCAGTCAATTTCCTCATTCTTCTGTCAGTCTCATTTCTATCTTATCTCATCTTGTCTAATTTAAGCCATCAATAAAAATAAAGATAATTTAATCTTGATCATCCATTTGACATTTGAATCTCTATTAATAGCATCTTTATTTATTGTTTTGAGAATCTAGAATATATATGCCATCGTGTTGTTGAAAATAAAATTTGATATTTTTCTTTGTCTTAGTCATAGGTTTGCTAAGTGTATACTGATAATTTTTAGGGCATTAATTACATAGAAGAAAAATGGAGAAGGATAATGGAGGTGATGCAATAGAGGTGTAAAGGTTACGGTAATATTGTTTCTTGTATTTTATATTTATGCGCTCACTTTTTCTCTAGTAGTAGGTTAGAAATTTCATTGCTTAATAATCTTAAAATCCAATCCTTTTTATCACACCAATAGTTTTTGAAACAGTGTTATACTAATACATTGGCTATATGTGTTAGTTTTTTGGTCTAGATTCTATCTCAAAAAAAGATATCATTACATGACCTTGTACATAGATTTGAGACTACAAGATGCATTATACATTGGAGTTTCATAAGAATATGTGAAGGAATTTGAAAGGTAAGAATGACAGTATTTTGATCTATAGTCTATAATGAATTTTCATTTAGTACACTAATGTGGGAGACTCTGCATTTTCTCATACTTGATTATCTTATCGTTTAGTGTTGAAGATAAGTATCTTGATGTTATCTAAGGGAGAATTCAATATGCTAACAAGTTTTTGTGTTACATATTTGAGGGATTGCATATATATTTGGAGTTTCTGGTCTAACCTTGGCTAACCTAATTATTTGTTAGTATTGAGAAGTCTTTTGTTAAATGGATCTCCACACCAACTACTTATATGTGAAGATGAATATGTTTTGAGGACAATGATGACATATTTGATTGTGATTTAAGGTAGAGATAGGAAAAGGGTAGTAGAGTGTGTGAAAGATACATGAAGATAAAGATGGGAATGTGTATGTGTGAAATTATATAGATGAGAATATAAGTGTGTTATTTGTGTATTGTGCTTCACCAAAAGTAAACCCCAATAGAAGGAAGGTGGATTTCATCAGTTCATACTTTTGGTAGTGAGCCATATCATTTTGTATTTACTTCAGGTTGTGATCCTTTCAAGGATAGTGAGTCTTGGCAGTGAGCCCTTTTAATATTCTATATCTGGATATATTATATTGTGAGTTAACCCTCACCATGGTTTTTCCCATTTTGGGTTTTCCGCATAAAGATATTGGTGTTCATGTGTGTTGATGTATTGTCTTGGCTCCATTTTTTCTCTTGTTGATTTAGTCAGATTTATGATAATGCTTAAATGGATTTTATGTGAACGGTTTTATGGAAAACTTATTCATGCCCCCCCTCTCATATTCTGGATGTTCAACACACACAACCCAAAAATATGAATTATGATTGGTCATTAGACAAGTGTTAGGATCATCCTCAAAGAAATGTATTAAATAAGGCTTGTGCGTGCAAAATGTAATGCCCCACCACATAACCTTAAAGAATGACGCAAACACAATGGAAGCGTAGCATTTAAAAAAAAAAATCTAATTATAACATGAAAGGTGAATTACACTTAACACATACATTCTCCAAAGTACATGACAACACAATTTACATTTGAATCTCATATACAAAAATAATATAACCATAGCATATAAATATTACTCATGAAATCAAATTACATACATCTAAAGCATTTATTACATATTACAAGATACATAGTACTTAAAGGAATCATTTATAGCTTGCATTCATTCCATCAAGTAATTATGAAGCTCATTTCCAAAATGAGGGAGTTTTGAAAATAATAATGTTACAATTACACTGATACAAAAATCCTCCTCGAATAAAAATGAGGAGTAATACATATATAATTATCCATTGATTCAAAATCACATAATAAATGGTACAAGTAATTTGGTATATGTGAGCTCTCCAATTTGGAATATCCCACTATCGTGAACATGAAGTGGGAACCCAATGAAGTAAGGTGCACGTTCCACCCAACCAAGTGGTACCCAAAGGCCCATCACCCATGCTAGGAGATAGTAAAAGGGATCCCTAGACAAAACCAACTACCTCATGACATAGGAAAACTCAAGACTAAACTACACAAGTACAATACATAACACGATGGTTACATTGCTTCTAGAATAAAAGAATTAAGTACATCAATTTCATAAAGAATATTGTTATCGTAGGAGGAGTGTCATCAAAAATTTGCATGGGTTACCCTGGCGAATCTTCCTAGGCCCCAACACCCATCTTGGGTTACCCTAGAAGCCTCTCACGACTCTTAGCCCCACATGCAAACTGATGTAGAATCAATTATCTTTCAAAGAGATAAGATAACATGATCTTTCCATTCCAGGCCTACTCATCTCATCCATGTCTAAACAAGCCCTTGATCCCATGAGCAAGGCACAATTAACAAGTTAAATGAATTGAACTACCCTTTCCCCTAATACATTTATTTAATTTTCACTGGATTAACTAAACTCTCTCATGAGTTACCCTAGCACCACTTTGTGTGTCAGCCCCCATGGAGAGACACTCCCCTACTAAAAACACAAGGATCTAAACCAATACTCAATGGTATACACAGTGCACAAATTCCAATAATAAATATCCAACCATAAATAAGAAGACAACACATCACTGATTGTAGTAATCGGGTGATAAACTGAAGTGTAACCAAGTGCACTACCCAAGGTAAATAAAGGGTTGAATTAAAAATCATAATAATTCCCTCATAAAATAACATATAGAAGACTTACAAGTACAACAATATAATTTCCCGCAAAAATTAAATAGAATAAATCACAATTTAAATATGTAAATTCAAGCAAGATATGAATCTACGATTAGGATTTCCTAAATCCAATTTTGAAAACAATAATACATTGCTTAAATTAATCTAACTTAGAGAAATATCATTTACCTATAATGAAGAAATTAAATCTAATTATATAAATCAATTTTCTGATTTGATCTATTTAAAAATCAATTTTCTCTTTTAAATTATATCATTTAAAATAATCTACTGCATACATTTGAATGCATCTTATTATAATATATATATATATATATAATTTAAACACACATACATTTAAATATAAATATGTATATATACATATATATACATACATATATATAAATATATATATTTATTATATTTTAAAATCTTAAAATAACATAAAAACCAAAATTGGATAGGTTTAAAGTTCGCAGGAGGAGGTTGTTTACAGAACCGACCCATATGGGTCATGCTTGTGTTGGTAGCCCCTACACCCTGCAATAACTTTAATATTATATATATATATGTGATAAAAATTTGTGATTATATAAACATTGTCATACGAACATTTCCGTATACTAGTTTATTTACAAATATAAAATTTTCTCTAGTATATATTTCTACAGGAAATTTTTATTACAATATACATATATATTTATATTTGTATATATGTATATGTATATATTAAATATATATATATATATATATATCAGCATTATAAATGCTCTATTTGGGAAAATATTTTCATAAAGCTTCTATAGGATGTATTTAGAAAATTTTCACAAAGGTTTTCAAATTTTCCCAACAAAATAAAACTAATTCGGAAAGCAATTTAAGTGATATTCTTCTACAGGAAGATCTTTCCAATACAAATAAGATTTTCCTCAATTTCAACAGGAAGATTTTTCAATCTATTCGTATAGAGATTTATAAATTTCTCTATTTTTTTCCTCTAGGGTTTTCTACTGTTAAAAACAAAAAATTCTACCAAGGATTTCTGATTTCACTATAAAATTTTCTACAGAAGCACGAAAATATTCATGAAAAAATTTTAAACACAGAAGCCATACAAATTTATAAAACAATTAAAACCAATTACAAATTTGTTTATACAAGCAATGATTCTAAATTGCAAAACAATAAAAATAAATAAAGGACGTTGTTTTGGGAAGCTTGAGGAAGTGATGTTTGATGTAAAGCTTCACATGTAGATTCCAAGTTTTCCAAAGCTTCCTACAAGAGTTCACTTTTCCATAAGAAGAAAAACGAAAACCAGAGCCTAGAAACTTTTCGAGAACTTTTTTCAAATTTTCAACTTTTTACAAAAATATCTTTACCATTCCCATGAAGTAACCTCTTAGCTTTCTCAATTATTGTAAATATTCTCTTCGAGAATATTTTCTCAACAAGACTGTTTAATAAATTTTCTAACATAGATGTCAAAATTAAAATATCTTTCAACCAACTTAGATATTACCCTTTTTGATATTTACAAGAAATTATGCTAGTTTAATAATTCAAACTTCACAAATTAACATTATCTATTTTATGCAATTTATAATTCAAATTCACATAATAATTTCTAAATAATTTTAATCTAATTAATTTAATTATTTAATAAAATGAATTTAATCACAATGATTAAATTACTTTACAAAATAATTAAATTTAATTAATTAAATTAAATACAAAGCTTTTAACAATATTAATTAACATTAATTAAATAAACACTAAAATCCTTAAAAGCATTAATTTAACATTAATCTCCATAGAATAAGAGTATGTGTAGGATCATGATGGGCCAAAAAGTGGCAATATTATGGGTATTTGTAGGGTATGTGGCTGATGACTTTTTTTACCCAAAATTGATGAAACGAAAAGGGTTTTTAGAGAGATTCTCAGCTTTCCACCAATATAAATTATTCTTTAGTTTTTATTTAATAAATAATTATTATTTATTTTCTATTCGAATTACGACTAAAATCTTGATCGGTAGGCTAATTGAAAAACATCTATAACTTTCAAACGGTATCACATTTTTTGAATCCAAAATATGTGTCACATTCTATGCTTCGTATGCTATAGGATTAAAAAGAAAAATTAAATTTCATAAAGTTTTGACCAAGTTAGGGTGGTCAGGACATACGAGCTTTTTATATTTTTAAAAGTTGTAATAAAAAATTCATAATTAATTATTTACTTGGAAAAAATTACAAAAAAACATGCATCACATCTGGACATGAGTCCTCTACTTATATATAAAATATTATAAAAAAATATTATCATTTTATTATGGTTAGGTTGGTCAGACAGACACATCTTATTTTTTCCCTGAAATTTAAGTACTATTGCATTGAAATTTCAAATTTTCACCAAATAGATTTTATTTATTTTTAAATAAACCTAGTAGTTTAGAAACTACATTCAATTTTCTACAGATTCTATTCTTACATATTTTTGAAATAATATAGATAACTTATTCAAATTTTTACGTCAAGTTGCCTAACAATGATTTTTCTGAATTTTTTGCCACTTAAGGGCCTGTTTTTTCCATGATGATCCTACACATACCCATAAACCTTGCAAAATAAATAAATAAATGACAAGGAAAATATGAATATGACAACAAAACATATCAAACAAAGATTGAAAATACATTGTGACTAGGGTTGTGGCTTAACTAGAAAACCCCATTACTATCTTCCAATCAACTATTACGTTGGGTAATGGACATAGTCAAACCTATGAATACAAGTGGAGTCAATGTCATGTACCTACAATCCTGCAATCGAACATATGTCGTACATGTGCATATATAAATAATTGATCAAAAACACCGTGAAGAGAAAATCACATAATCACAAGGTGCTCACAAGTGAGTGATGCAATATTGTTCCCTTCACCAATACAGTGTCACATCAAAACTAACGATATTAAATATTAATTAACTACAAATGAGCATATATCAATATCAACTCAAACAAACAACTATGCTAACCAAAAAAGCATGTCACAAATAATCATCATTCATATATTATATCATCGCATCACAAAATAAAAACCATCATCACTCCACTGTTAGTGATCAAATAACAACAACATAGTATCAAGGTCTATCAAAGTAAAAACACACTATTTGAAAACATAAGCAAAGAAAAGGGGTACTACATCCTCGGCCCCTATGATCACGCTTACTCCTAGAAGCTTGCAAACAAATAGGGATAGAGCTCCCTCATCCTAGTTGAATCCTTCCAAGTAGCCAAAGTATCATCACTATGATCCCACTGGACCCTAACCTGCTCAATATCTTGATGCCTAAGTGTGAGTCTCCTTTGCTTCATGATAACCATGGGCTCCAAAGCTAGTTGCTTGTCCTCTACCTATAAGGAAATCAAATGAAGGATGTGAGATATATTAGGGTGATAAGGCTTGAGTACTAAAAAATGAAGTACGTTGTGTATGTGCGAGAGACGTGGTGGCAAAGCAAGATGGTACACTACTAGCCCACTCTTCTCAAGAATATCGAATGAACCGACAAAGCTAGGTATGAGCTTAGAGCCATTTCCATATCGTATTGGACTCTTTCATAGACACACTCATAAAAAGACTTGATCACCTACTACAAATTGACAATCCACCTGATGTGCATTTGCATACTTTTTATGCCCATCTTGTGCAACAACCAAATATTCCCTGATATAGATCACTTGCTGCTCCATATCTTGAAGCATATTAGGACCCAATAGAAGTATATCCTCTAACAAATCCCAACTCAAAGGATTCTGACATGGTCATCCATACAATGCCTAGACAAGAGGCATACCAATTGAAGTTTGATAACTATTGTTATAAGAAAAATCCACTAAATGGAGATAGTCCTTCCATCATGTCTGCTGGTCCATCACATACATGCATAACATATCCTTGAGGATTTGGTTGACCCTCTTGGTTTTTCCATATGTTTTAGGGTGATACACTGAATTAAAGCTCAATTGCATCCCCATGGAATGTTGTAATTATCTCCAAAGAGCTGAGGTAAACACAGGATCCCTATCAGTAATGATATCATGAGGAATATCATGCAACCTAACTATATCTCCCATGAACACTAATGAAGCATTATAGAATGAATGAACAGGGAAGAAGTGTGCTACCTTCATCAACCTATCCATTGTCACCATAATGGCATTGTTCCATCATGGAGAATTGGGTAACCCATGTTCAATGAAAGCCAATGAGATTATATCCCATTTCCATTCTAACACTAAATGTGGCTGCAAAAGTCCTATTGGATGTTGGTGTTCAGCCTTCACTCATTAACACTCCAAACACCTCGACACAAAATTAGTGATATCTTGATTCATACCTAGCTAGAAATATAGCTGTCAGAAATTGACATGCATCTTCTTCACTCCTAGATGAGTTGAATAAGGTGCTCGGTGTGCCTCTATCATATCCAAGGTACAAAGATCTCTAGAATATGGAACATAAATGCATCCCATATGTCTCAAAAAACCATCTGACTCTAGAGAATAACCTGAGAATCTGCCCTCAAGAGTCTTGTTTGCCTCTATCTCTAATCTCACCTCCTGATACCAAATGTTTGTAGGAAGTTTAGAAAGAATTTGACTCCTCAAATCCACACAAAGATTCAACTCTAACAAATCATGTCTCCATCGGCTAAGAGTGTCGACAACTACATTCTCCTTCTCCTAGACGAACTTCACCTTGAAGTCATACTCACAAAGGAATTACATCCATCGCCTCTTCCTAAAATTAAGATTAGGCTATATGAAGATGTACTGTAAGCTCTGATGGTCAGTATGCAACTCAAATTTGTGACCCAAGATAAAATGTCTCCATCTCATCAAAGCATGTACTACCACTGCCATCTCAAGATTGTGTGTGGGGTAATTTAATTCATGATCCTTGAGTTTGCATGATTGATATGCAATAACATGACCATCTTGGATCAAAATTGCTTCTAATCCCTCCAAACATGTGTCTGTACAAACAATAAAATCTCTAGTAGGATCAAGTATCACAAGAATCGGTGCACTAGTCTTCTTCTTCAAAGTCTAAAATGCTACTCACACTGCTCTAACCAGACGAATTTCTTCCCTTTCCTCTAAAGAGAAGTGATAGGATGTCCTATCCTAGAGAAACCTTGAAAAAAACATCTGTAATTGCCTGCTAATCCAATGAAACTATGTATCTCTAAAATATTAGTGGGTGTCAACCAATCAATGATTGCTTGGATCTTTGTAGGATCTACAACAATACCTTTTCTTGATATCACATGCCCAAGGTATTCAACCTCAATCTTAAAGAACTCGCATTTGGATAGGTTAGCATACAACTGATTATCTCTTAAACACTACAAAACCTGCCTTAGATGCTCCTCAAGCTCCTCTACTATCCTAGAATAGATCAATATATCATCAAGGAATACTTAGAATACAAATCTAACTAGGTAAGTGTGAAATCCTCTATTCATCAAGCTCATGAACACAGATGGTGCATTCATTAGCCTGAACGATACTATTGTAAACTCGTAGTGACTGTAACATGTGCAAAACATCGTCTTACGATATTAGAATCAAATATACATAGCAGATGATACCCTAACTTACGATCGATTTTGGAAAAGATCGTAGCACCCTTGATCTAATCAAACAAATCGTCAATCCTAGGTAAAGGGTATGTGCAGGATCATGATGGGCCAAAAAGTGGCAATATGATGGGTATTTGTAGGGTATGTGGCTGATGACTTTATTTAACCCAAAATTGATGAAATGAAAAGGGTTTTTAAAGTAGATTTTCAACTTTCCACCAATATAAATTATGCTTTACTTTGAATTTAATAAATATTTATTATTCATTTTCTATTTGAATTATGATTAAAGTCCTGATTGATAGGCTAATTGAAAAACATCTATAACTTTCAAAAGGTGTCACATTTTTGGAATCCAAAACATGCATCACATTTTATGCTTCACATATTATAGGATTAAAAAAAGAGAAACTGAATTTCATGAAGTGTTCACCAAGTTAAGGTGGTCAGACATACGAGTTTTTATATTTTTTAAAAGTTGTAATAAAAAATTCATAATTAATTATTTACCTAGAAAAAAAATACAAAAAAATATGCATCACATCTAGACATGAGTCCTCTACTTATGTCTAAAATATTATAAAAAATATTATCATTTTATTGTGGTTAGGGTGGTCAGATAGACACCTACTTCTTATTTTTTCCCTGGAATTTAAGTACTATTGCGTTGAAATTTCAAATTTTCACCAAATAGATTTTTTTTTTAAAAAAACCTAGTATTTTAGAAACTACATTCAATTTGCTACAGATTCTATTCTTACATATTTTTGAAATAATATAGATAACTTATTCCAATTTTTACGTCAAGTTGCCTAACTCTGATTTTTCTAATTTTTTTGCCACTTAAGGGCCTATTTTTTCCATGATGATCTTGCACATACACTAAAGGATATCGGTTCTTAATTGTTACTTTATTTAGCTAATGGTAGTCTATGCACAAATGGAGAGAACCATCCTTCTTCTTAACAAAAATTATTGGTGATGCCCAAGGTGAAACACTAGGGCAGATGAAACCCTTCACTAACAACTCTTTCAGCTACAAGCGAAGCTCCTTAAGCTCATGTGTAGTCATACAATATGGAGCTCATGAAATAGGCTTGACACCTAGTATAAGATCAATCTTGAAATCAATATCGTGCTGATGTGGCATCCCTAGAATCTCATTGGGAAATACGTAATTTGCATACTCCTAAAGTATGGAGTGGCTATCAAGAGAAACCTTCTCCTCACTATCACCCAACACCAAGTCATCTACTATCACTACAAATAATTGACATCCCCGATGTACACATCTCGTTAGCTACATAGCTGAGATCATCCTTAATGATATGGGCCTTTGAACTCCCACTTTCTCAACCTCTCTACTACATACATCAATGCATCAAATGATCTTATGTCGACAATAAATAATGGCCCTGTGAGCCTCAAGCCAATCCATCCCTAAGAAAATTTCATAGGACCCCAATGGTATAATGCAAAGGTCTACTATAGTGTGAAAGGATCCAATCTCTAATCTATAATTAGGTACTAAGGAATGCGTTGAAACTTTAAAATTGAAATCCAATTTGACCTGCCACTTAATGCCTTTCTTTGCTGCCCTCAGTGTACAATGCACCATGACAAATGATGAAATAAAAGAATCAGATGCTCCTAAATTAAATTAAATGGTAACCCTGTTACCCTATAAGATACCGGAAGTCTCTACCACTATGCCCTGGTGATCAGCTTGGTGGTTATCAACTATAGAAAATACTCAATGACCTCTACCTACATCTCCAAAAGTCGGCTGTGACATTGTTGGCCTCTGAGTATAACCTGATGTGCCCTTATTGGGAAACTATCATGCTATGTGACCCTCTTAGCCACAAGCACAACACCCTGTACCCTTTCCAAATCCTCTACCTCTAGGAGGTACACTTGACTATTGAACGCTACCCCTACTATAGGTAGATTGTGTACTCTGTGTCGGCTACTCAAAGTTGGGGTGTTTGTTTTGCCTCCAGTTCCTGTCACCCCCTGACTAATGTCTGTCACCCTACTTTTGCTAGAAATTCTTATGTTTCCCCTATGAATTCTATTGATGTCCACTCTATGCTGGCACCTGTTGTGTCCTAGGTGGTCCATCTCCCTAAGTTTGGCCACTATATGAGCTTGGCCCTATAGTTGGAGCACTACCTATCTACACTCCAATATGGCCACCCAGAGCCATCACTAAGTTCTCTTCCACTAGTCTAACCTTCTTCATTGCTATCTCCATAGTCTTGGGTTTGAAAACCCAAACACCACCATTGATCCTAACATTTAAGCCCTCATCATCGCCAATTCAAAACATTTCTTGAGCTTGTAAAATTGACACTCATATTGTTCCATCAACATGGCCATATGTCAGAGAGCATGAAACTCATCTCCACAATCCTATCACCAATGGTCAAAATGGAATCTAACTCTAAACCTCTCTAAGAACATACCCCAAGACACAATATTAATACCAATATGGAGCTTATGCTCCTCCAATCTCCACCAAGTAGATGCAAAGTCTCACAAGTGCATGATTGTACATATGGCCATGGTGTTGCTACCATAAGGGTGTATAGAAAAACACTGATCCCGGTCTATCAACCATGTCTCAGCCTCTAATCCACTACCTAAACCATCAAATGTGGGTGGACGAGATCTAAGTAAGTCTCTCATATGAGTAGCTATGTGACTCTACCTCTAGCTATGGTGGTACCACTCTCTCACCAATATTAATTTGATCTCTGACCTTCCCTAGACCAAGGCGAGAAAGAATCACCTCTAATAAATGACACAACCGAGTCCCCTCAATCCTTGGTGGATCTTGATTCTAATCACCGCCTCCTAGAGCATTTTGGGAAGCTTGATGTTTCTCACGATCTGAGTCAAGGGGAACATGGGGAGGTGAATCATGTTGACTACCTTCGCAACTTCCTCAATGGCCATGACCATGACCTTTATCGTGACCTCACCTAGAGGTGGCCTGATCCTACACAGATAATACAAGGTATAAGACAAGGTTCACAAACTTAAATCCTACACAACTAACAACTTAATAAGTTCAAATTAATCCCAAAGAATCGAGTGTTTAAAATTGGGCTCTAATACCATGTGTAATGGCCCACCATGTAACCTTAAAGAATGACGCAAGCACAATGGAAGCATAGCAATTTTTTTAAAAAAGTGTAATTATAACATGAAAGGTGAATTACACTTAACACATACATTCGAATCTCATATACATAAGTAATCTAACCATAGCATATAAATATTACTCATGAAATTAAATTACATACATATAAAGCATTAATACATCTTATAAGATAAAAAGTACTTAAAGGAAACATTTATAGCTTGCATTCATTCCATAAAGGAAATACAAAGCTCATTTCCAAAATGAGGAAGTTCAAATAATAATGTTACAATTACATCAATACAAAAATCCTCCTTAAATACAAATGAGGAGTAATATATATAAAATTATGCACTGATATAAAAGCACATATGAAATGGTACAAGTAATCTGGTACACATGAGCTCTCCAATGTCAAAGATCCTGCTATCTCAAACATGAAGTGGGAACCCAATGGAGTAAGGTGCATGTTCCACCCAACCAAGTCGAACCCGAAGGCCCACCTCCCATGCTAGGAGATAGTAAAAGGGATCCCTAGACGAAACCAACTAACTCATGATAGGGAAAAATTAGGACTAAACTACACAAGTACAACACACAACACGATGGCTACATTGCTTCCAAAATAAAAGAATTAAGTACATCAATTTCACAAAAAATATTCTTATCATAGGAGGAGTGTCATCACAAAGTTGCATGGGTTACCCTAGCGAATCTTCCTAGGCCTCGACCCCCATCTTGGGTTACCCTGGTAGCCTCTCATGACTCCTGACCCCACATGCAAACCGATGCATAATCAATTATCTTTCAAAGAGACAAGATAATGATCTTGCAATTCCAGGCCTCCTCGTCTCATCCCAAGTCTAAACAAGCCCTTAAGCCAATGAGTGCGACACAATTAACAAGTTAAATGAATTAAACTACCCTTTCCGCTAATACATATATTTAATTTTGACTAGATTAACTAAATTCTCTCATGAGTTACCCTAGCACCACTTTGTGTGTCGGCCCCCATGGAGAGCCACTCCCCTACTAACAACACAATGATCTAAACTAATACTCAAGGGTATACGCAATGTACAAATACTGATAATAAATATCATACCATAAAACAAGAGACAACACATCCCTGTTCATAGTAACCGGGTGATAAACTGAAGTATAATCAAGTGCACTACCCAAGGTAAGTGAAGGGTTGAATTAAAACTCACAATAATTCACTCATAAAATAACATTTGGAAGACTTACAAGTACAACAATCTAATTTCCCCCAAAAAGTAAAGAGAAGAAATCACAATTTAAATAGTTCAATTCAAGCAAGATATGAATCTATGATTAGGATTTCCTAAATCCAATTTTGAAAATAATAATGCATTACTTAAATTAATCTAACTTAGAAAATATCATTTACCAATAATGAAGATATGAAATCTAATTATATAAATCAATTTTCCGATTTCATCTATTTAAAAGTCAATTTTCTCTTTTAAATTATATCATTTAAAAATATTCTACTGCATTCATTTGCATGCATCTAATTATAAAAAATATATTTAAACATATATATATTTAAGTAATTTAAACACATTTATATTTAAGTATATATATATAATTTTAAAATCTTAAAATAACATAAAAGCCAAAAGTGGACAGGTTTAAAGTTCACAGGGGGAGGTTGTTTACAAAGTTGACCCATATGGGTCATGACTGTGTTGGTAGCCTAAGTTCTACCTATGAGGGTAGCGTCGACTACCTCAACAGCTGTTGCCCTTTATGGGGCAACCGTGGGGGTAGCCCCTGCGCCCACCAATAACTTTAATTATATATATATAAATCTTCGATTATATAAACATCATTGTATGGACATTTTTGTAAACTGGTTTTTTCATAAATATAAAAATTTCTCTAGTATATATTTCTATAGGAAATTTTTACCAATAACTTTAATTATATATATATAAATCTTCGATTATATAAACATCATTGTATGGACATTTTTGTAAACTGGTTTTTTCATAAATATAAAAATTTCTCTAGTATATATTTCTATAGGAAATTTTTATTACAATATGCATATATATTTATATTTGTATATGTATATGTATATATTAAAATAAATACATATATATATATATATAAATTAATCAACATAAATGCTCTGTACAGGAAAATATTTTCATAAAGCTTCTACAAGAAGTATTTAGAAAATTTTCATAGAGGTTTTCCAATTTTCCTAGCAAAATAAAACTAATTAGGAAAGCAATTTAAGTGATATTCTTCTTTTCCTCAATTTTAACAGAAAGATGTTTGAATCTATTCCTACAGAGATTTATAAATTTCTCTATTGTTTTCCTCTGTGATTTTTTACTATTAAACGAAAATAATTTTCTACTGATGCTTTCTGATTTCACTATAAAAATTCTCTACAAAAGCACTAAAATATTCATGAAAATTTTTTAAGCACAAAAGCCTTACAAATTTACAAAATAATTAAAGATTTTACTTAAATTAAAAAATTCTTTTGTACATACAATCTTTCAAAATTACCAAAACAATAAAAATAAATAAAGGAACCTATATCCAAAAGCTTGAGGAAGTGATGTTTGATGTAAAGCTTCTGTAGATTCCAAGTTTGCCAAAGCTTCCACCAAGAATTCACTTTTCCGGAAGAAGAAAACCAAAATTAAAATATCTTTTTAACCAACTCAGATATTTCCCTTTTGATATTTACAAGAAATTTATGCTATTTTAATAATTCAAACTTCACAAATTAACATTATCTATTTTATGCAATTTATAATTCAAATTCACATAATAATTTCTAAATAAATTTAATCTAACTAATTTAATTACTTAATAAAATGAATTTACTTTAAGAAATAATTATATTTAATTAATTAAATTAAATACAAAGTTTCTAACAATATTAATTAAAATTAATTAAATAAACACTAAAATCATTAAAAGCAATAATTTAACATTAATCTCCACAAAATAAACCTTGCAAAATAAATAAATAAATGACAAGACAAACGTGAACAACATGACAACAAAACATACCAAACAAAGACTGATGACACATTGTGACTAGGGTTGTGGCTTGACTAGGAAACCCCACTACTATCTCCCAATCAACTATTTTGTTGGGAAATGGACTCGCTCAAACCTGTGAATCTAGGTGGAGTCAATATCATGTACCTGCAATCCTGCAATCAAACATATGTCGTACATGTACATATATAAATCGTAAATTAAAGACACCATGAAGTGAAAATTGTGAAATCACAAGGTACTTGCAAGCGAGTGATGCAATCATGTTCCCTTCACCAATATAGTGTCACATCAAAACTAACAAAATTAAATATCAATTAACTACAAATGAGCATATATCAATATCAACTTAAATAAACAACTATGCTAACCAGAAAGCATGTCACAAATAATCAACATTCATATAGTATATCATCACATCACAAAATAAAAACCATTATCGCTCCACTGTCAGTGATCAAATAATATAGTATCAAGGTCTATCAAAGTAAAAATACACTGTCTGAAAACATAAGCAAAACGGAAGGGTACTACACAAAATAGGACCAAATAAGGCATAAAGAAGCCCAATTTTAATAGGGACAGCCCAAACAAGTGTGAAAATGTAAAGGGATACATTTTTCTATACTATAGAAATATAATAAAATCCTTTAAGATGATAGACATAAGCTACAGAGTCACCCCTATAAAGTAAAACAAGATTGATATATAAGGATAGAAGAAAGCATAAGATGAGACTCACTATCTACCTCCACAGGCCAACAATTCATATATTTTTTGTGAAAAATATAAGATTTCTACAATAGATGGTAATCCTTAAAATTAGAAACGTTAGACTAACTAGCCTTTAAAAATATAGTACTCAATGGTTTTAGAAGAGGGAAGGATTGTCAATTTATCATTATCATTTTTAAAATACTTTTGTGGCATGATCATCATATTAGCATTAATATTGTAAAAGATAATAATATATTGTAATGATTTTGTTGACTTATAATATCATAAAAATGATGAATATATTTATATTTTATTTATAGATTTTAATTACATATAAAATTTTATAAATGAAATTACAATTTGGAATACATAGATGTTGGTTATTTAGAGATGTTTATTGGTTTTTCTTTTTATATGATATTTCTTATAATTGTACATAAGTAGATTGAGATAATAGTTTATAAATTCAACAATATGTATTAGAAATATATGAATAATATACAAAAATAATTAAAAATAATAATGTAAATGTTCTTTGTTCTTAATCTAAAAATCTTGACAAGTTTAAACAAAGGTAATTAATTTACTTGTAAAAATTAATAATTTCAATTTGTATGTTTATAATTGTTAATTCATCATTATGATAGATCAGCTTATTTGTAAGTGTAGAATTTGACAATTATGTGAGTGTGACATGAGATATTAATAATTGTATACAAATTTTGATCATAGTGTAATGATATGGGTTCTAATTATACACATGTTGGAATGCCATAAATATTTATATATGTTATTTTTTTTTGGAATGTTTTAGTCAGTATTTATATGAGTGTTTGTATTATAGACATGTTACAATGTATATGAGTGAATTGTGACAATAAATGAGTATTAAATGTTCAACAACAAGTGATTATAAATGTAGATAAAAAATAATAAATAGTCAAAGGGTTGTACTTTAATTGATTTAGAATGGTTGATGAAAATGATGATAAGTGATGATAAGTGATTAAAAACTATCCACCAGACTTCACTATATAAATATAGAAATGCTGACATCTCTATAATCTGATTGTTTCCATCAAAACTAAATAAAAAAATAAATTTATACTTTCCTTATAATTTTAAAATTAATTCATAAATTATAAACAATACTGATAAACTATAACCAATATTGACCTGTCTGTAGATTATGATGATCAAATCCTTTTATTGGAAAAAACACTAATTTAAAAATCTTTCCCGTCAATATTTGATAATGCCCAAATCTTCTGAATAGAGAGACATGAAATAAAAATTTTTTTTGGTAAAAGCACAGAAATCATAAATGTTGAAATACATGAATGTCACGTTACGTTTCAGTAACAGTCGTAGAGCGTAATATTCACTCGCAGGCGGAAGTAAACGTCTCCCTCAAAGGAATCAGTAGAAAGGGTTGCAATTCCTCTCGCCATCAAGAAATCACCAGTCCCTCCAACCACAGAAATATCTCTCTGCTTAAGCGCTGGATCTGCTCCAGCGAATGTGATGGTGCCATTATAATCTGTGCTATTCAACACAAATGTGAAACCAAGCCATGCGCTAAAGAAATTCTTCATGTCATACAGATAAAATCCCTGCGCTCTTCCCACGGGTGGAGAGTAAAGATTATTGTCTACCGTAATTGGGTCGTTAAACACCGCCAAATCTCCAAAATGATTATGTTCAGTCAAAATGGTGAGATTAGCGCCTTGAGGTGCTGCTATTAGTGCAGACGTTGCGTTCTCAGCATTTTTACCATTGTAGATGATATCATGAAAATACAACACCAAATTCTTACAGGGCTCTGGAGGCATTTTCTTCCATCCCTGGCAATCTGCACTTCTCAGGAAAATGGAACACATTAGAAACCACACAAAACACAAATACAGAACTCTACCAGCCTTAATCGCCATTTCACACTGATACTTTTCCACAGATGGAAAACAAGAGTATCTCTATTCATTTCAGCTTCCATTTGTACTCTATTTATATTGTGTTAAGAACCAAAGTAGCCGCGATTTGGGTTGTTTGAATAATTTGTTCGCCGGTTGACATGTGTGGGGCCATCTAATCTACCATATTCCCTTGTTGTAGTAGATTGCGTGGTGTTCAAGTGCATATGCTCAGCTTACGAATTTCAACCAGGCCATGGTTCGTGAGGGTGGCATCTTTACGAGTTCTTTTATTTCTTTTCTATATTTGATATAACTTAATGTTTCATGTGTTAAAGTAGCTAAAATATTCATTTTAATTGATGGCTATTGAGATTGTAGTCAAGGTTTTAGAATCATATAAAGATGATAATGACCGGGCAGCGGCTTGTGGGTGGGAGGTGGGTATGGCTATCAATCTGTTTAAGAGACAGATTTTGATTCCAGAGGAAGTCACTTTGTTCAACCCAAATATTACTACACCATAAATATTCATGGATTCAAATTATCTTTAAAAATCAGAGGTGTCAGTGTGACCAACTTTGGTCATAAGAAGTTGGCATAGCTAGAGCTCGTTTCCATTATGGCTATTAAATAGTTTTATAATAATATACAAATTGGATATAAAAGAGAATAAAATAAGTTTATATCTCGTTTTCACTGGTTTCCTCAGTCCCCCAAAAAATCTGACAAAAGGTAAGACCAGGGTAAGGGTGATGGAACTCACTGGACAAAGTCACAAATCCAAACGCTTGACACAAGGGTTGGAGATATCTCTAAGTTATATATATATATAAAATTAAAGTTGGAAATAAAAAAATTGAGAGATGATATAGTTAGTATTTATACAAAAAATCAAATAATAAATTTGTTTATCTGTTTATCTGTTTTATTAGTTTATTTAGTTATTCATAAAAAAAATTATTATGATGATTAATTGATTATATTTTTCAAATATATATTGATGTTTATAAATTCAATATTATTTTTAAAATTGTATATCTTCATATTATTATTATTATTATTTTGGTTCCATTTTCATGTAATTAAAAGAGTTCAAGGGAGATATTGCTATTGATACTTAGTAAATATCTTAATTGTTACTTATTTTCATCTATAATTTCTCCAAACGACTAGTCTTGATTGTAGATTCATTCATTTCCTACTCAAGATTGGATTTGTATTTATGTGAGTATCCTAGTGTAGATGTGCAATCATATAAATGTTGCTTGAACCCTTAGAATTCAAATTCAAATTTACAATCAATGTACCCCTTCTCACTTGACTCTTATGTATGATGTGAAATGTGAAGTTATTTGTTTGTGATCCGTCAAATTTTATTTAAAGCTTAACCATAATTAATTTAGAGATCATCTAGCACCTAAAAGTAGAAAATGAATAGAGAATTGAAGTTACATAAATATTAGTAACGAATCTATAGAATTTTATTTCATCTCTACTTGAACCATCAATAAGGGCTTCCACAAGAATGTCTATATGTTATCTTTCAACATTCTCCAAGTCATTTGACTTGGTATCCTTACAAGAATTTGTTGAAGGGAGTAATTATCTTTATGATAAGAAATGTCTCAAATAAACAACCAAATATTTAGATGAAGAAAAAATAAAATTTGATGGCAAACTAAAAGGAGATATCTAGGGATTTGAAAAGTTCAGTGAAAACATACAAAAAAAATCATGACAAACTAAAACTGAACATCTAATGTTTTGAAAATGTGAGATCCACAGAGACAAATAAAATCCACATGTATGTACCATTAAATTGATAGGTGCATGACTAATCTCATAGTTATGGAGGTGACATACATGAAAAAACAAAGTTTCTAGATATTTTAGAATATTTGTCTAATCATTAATTATTTTTTTATGCCTTAATAAATCATCCTCAAACATTTGTTTAGACATATCTATATCAAATTTATAGCTAGTTATTATTATGTAGTTTTATTGCAGAAATTTTACTCCCTACAACAAATAGATGTGAACAAGATAGAAGAAAATATTTTTGAAATGGATAACTATTCTTGAAATTGTAAAGTACAACACAATCAATATCCAAATAACCTGCACAATAACTAAAAAAATCTTGTAAAAAAAAATAACACTTTAATAAAATAATTTTTAACTAAATAACATTATAAAATAAATAATATAAATAAAATAAAATAATTCATAAATAAATAAATCAAACATAATATTTTTATTATTTTTTCTAAATATAGATATTTGAAAGATATATAATAACTTAATCAAATTTTATACTATAAGTTAGTCTATTTTCCCTGATTTGTATGAGTAAGATGGAAAGCATAAACCAAAGTTGTCCTAAAATATCATGCTAGATCTCACGAAGAAAGCTTTTAGGTGCGAAGGAGAAAAGAAGGAAACGACAAAATGAAAATGCCAGCGACGTGAAGGTATCAATCAACGCATTATGTAAGACTTAGGAACCTGTTTGCAGCATTTATTCTGCACTCTATTATAAGTGAGCAATAATAATGAACAATTATGGGCAGTTTCAAAACAAGAGTGGGTAATTTTATAAGTTATATTACAAAATTTTAATGAAAATTTATATATATGAATAATGCCAGCTGATTTTAATGATCATGGTTGTGAATGTGGTAGAATAATGGATGGCAATTGAAAAAGAAAGAAAAATAATATTAAAAAAATAAAAGAATTATAGGAAGAAAGAATGCAAAGAATCAAATATTCTTTCTACATATTTACTTGAAAATATGTTTTATAGGTCAAAAACAAAGCAAAGAATTAGATATTGTTTTTAATTTTGTACTAATATTCAAAGTGTATAAATTATATTATTATTATTATTATTATATATAATATTTTACATAACATACGTTGTTATAATTTATATTTTTTTATTGCTTTTCAATATATACTGTAGTGTTTTCTATTTATTTTAGATTATAAAATATATTTTTTAAGAATATTCTTAATTTAATATTATGAAATAAAATTACATTTTATATATTTAAATATTTTTAATATAATATTATAATATTTAATATTTATATAAACTATAAGTTATTAGAGGGGGCGGGGCACCCACCATAGGTGGGTGGCATCCATCTATTTCCCGTTGCCCACCCACCAACTTTTAGGCTCCCTACATATGAACCACCCTAGGTGGAGTGGTAACCTACATCTAGGGGTGATAGGGGGCACTCTGTTTAGAATCTAATTAGTGTCGAGGGTCCACCCCTTGCCTCCTACCCCACCCCTAGTTCAGCTTGGCCCATGGTGCTTCCTATTGCTAGGCCGAGACAAATTAGTGGGGTACTAAAATATTCATCCAATCATCCATTAATCCTTGTTACTGGAAATCTATCCAAAAGTTTATGTGATTATCCATCTAACTACCTTATTGACTGGACCTAGTCTTATATAGGCCCTATTTACATTGTTAAGTCCACTTAGTTCCTAGGAGGGTATCTTTCTAATTAGCATTAATTGGGGGGAATCTTTCTAGTTAAGCATTAGTTGTCAGTTATCTTATCTAGTTAGATTTTATTTAATGGTTGTGTCCTAGGTCATTTAATATTGACTCATGTCATTTAATTATGACACAATTATTTATTGTAAGCACATCATCACCCTTGCCTATATAAGGAAGCCTTCATATGTACATTAGATCAAATGTCAATCCCAATTCAATTGTGCAAGTCTAATATATTATTGCAATCTTTAGTATTGCATATTGGCCACATCTTGCATCCATTGTTGCAATTTCAT
>VDFB02146717.1:0-10258 GCA_007258455.2 Sequoia sempervirens
AGTGACATGGGAGAAGTTGAGCTCCTCTTCAACTTCAATTGGCCTTCAAGGTAGAAAATAATAAAATCTTAACAACACGGTCCAAGGTGCTTATTTCTAGTGGGAGTTACTGGAGCAGCGGTGTTGTGATTAGTCTCCAAGAGGGAGATGATATGGTGTGGAGTTTGATCAATCCCCATGTAGGAGATCGTTGTTATGTGGAGCTCAATCAGGCTCAAAGTTTACATTTTTCCCCACTTTAGTTGGCGTGCTTTCCCCCCAAATCAATCAATGGGGGAATTGGGACCCTCTTGTAGGTTTTGGGGGGACCACCCTCTCAACAAGGGCCCAGGAGCGAAGCTCATGATGGGGGTTTGGGGGTAGTGCCCCAAAAGAAAATTTATTTTTATTAAAGTTTTTTCATTTCCAAAGTATATTCAAATTACAGTTAATAACAGTTTTGTAATTTCCTGAAAATAAAGAGTTTTGTCTTCTACAAATTGGAAAACCAATAGACACGGATTTGCATAGTGGGTGGGTGAAAAAAGATGGGGGGGGGGGGAATTTGGCCAATTTTTTTTTAAAAAATTGATAAGCTACAACGCGAGCATGTTATAATGCACTTGTGGTATGGCTTGGTGTGACCGAGCCTAAGGCTCAGCCACATCGAGCCTATTCCGTGCTAGCGATATAACACGCGTGTGTTATAAGTTATTGAAACAAAAAAAAAAATCAAATTCATATTTATGTTGACTATTTTTTCTATTGCCCTAGGCCAAAAACCCTTTTCTTGTGCACTCGCATTCTGGGAGGAGATAACCTTGCATATGTTTTCATCAATTTGTTGCTATTTTTTTGCCAAGATGCTGCCACATCGATGGGGAGGTCAAAGAGGTAAGGATTGTTTTTTTGTTGTTGTGAATTTGCTAGTTTTAGGTTGTTTTTTATATTCATTTGTTGAATTTGTAGGAAATGATAATGATCCTAGAAACCCTCTTGAAAACCCTCTTGAAAATCCTCAATAACTAGAGCAACAAGAACATGAACAAAATCCTCGAGTTCAACAACCACAACAAAAATATCCTCCACCAATCCCTCCACATCCTCCTGACACTCAAAAAGATTTAATGGGGGTAATTGAAAATAATAAAAAACAAATTGATGAGTTAATCATGAGGTTGAATGATCCAGTAGGTTCAACCATGGAAAGAAGAACACTTGCAAATTCACTTAAAGAAATTTTAAAACATGTAGATGTAATCAAAAAATAATTAAGTGGTTGGCAAGATAGGAGGTAGGCAGCTAGGAATTTTTACCAAGATAAATTATCACATAAAGAAGTAAAAGATGAAAATATTACAAAATTAGATTTGTGCTCATTATTCATCGACCCACGCACAAATAAAAATCTTGACCTCAATACGAAGAGGTTTCTTATCCATTGGTGTCACCACCAAGGTATTAGGAACTTTTTTGGAATAGGTGGTACATGGTTTTTGATTGCCCACCATGCAACAATTGCGAAGTCCCACAATATTTCCTAAGGAAACTATACTGTGAGTTCATCTTCAACAAAATCCTAAATTATTTTGATATGAGGGGCTTCCGAGGGAGAGGTGGGGGGTCGGCTCAAGATAGACCCGGTGCATGACATGATCCTAGATTGCAAGCGAGATGAGCTCTCGCTAGGTCGGATCATGAGCAAATTGTTATCCCTTCCATCATGAAGGAGAGTGCAGAGGTAGACACTTTGTAGGCTATCATCTATTTGACCTAGCCAGTCCTATACTACAATGCCATCTAGGGGAGTCTTTGAGTGGTAGGCTTCCATCCCATTCATGTTAGACTTGCGAGGTGACTTGTTCATATGACCCCATCGACACTCAAGAGGCTGCTACGTAGGATACCTCTATAGCTATGGAGATGGAAAGGGCAACTGACATTTTGAATGAGGTGTATGGCATTGATACTCAGGTAAATGTTAGATTTCAATTTTGAAATGTAAGATTAACTAATTTAGTTTTATAATTTTAATAAAATTTTAGTGTCATAGTGTTGATATTGGATACACCAGCCCTACACCTTCTTGTTACTCCACTACATCTACCGTTGAGGTATGTAACTAGTAAACAATAATAAATCGATTACATGTTAATAACATTAATATATGAATGGTATTCTAATATCTGATTTTTGATGTTTAATAGGATAATATTAGAGGTTTCGTGGGAACACCTCCTAGTGCTAGTGGAGTTAGACAAACCTTCGCACAGGTAATAGAATAAAGAGTTTAACTAATGAATTGTACTTAATAGATTTGCGTAGCTTATATTCATATCGTTGATTACATTGCATTGCACATCTTTCAAACTCAAAGCATTACTTCACATTCCATAACTAATAACTAGATGTTGATAGATGAAAAAATTTCAACTACAATATAGTTTTTAGAAAGTCAACATAAGCAATGATGCAATTAATTCACATAACATAAGTAACAACTAGGAGCAGCTGCCAATTGTATTTTCTTGTCATGGCATTCCACAAGACTACTTTTTATTAAGGCATCTTTTCAAATAGTTCACTACCTTGTCTATGCTATGGATGCTTGGAAGAAATATATGAAAGAATAATAGTAAGCAATAGCATTATAGACAAGGAAATGAGTTGTTTGAGGTGCTCAAAGAAATGGTCTCATGGTGACGTCCATCACCATGAGACCCAATTTCGGCATGTTTTCAAACAGCTCACCTTCATGCCACCAACATTTTCGCATACGTTTACCAAAAGCATTTAATCAATCTACTAATTTCCTTGCTACTATACAGCGCCTGTAAAGGTGCTTCCAACAAGCTGTTCTTGGAAAAATCTATCAAATAATAATAGGCATTAACATAGACAAGGTATAGTAGTTTGAAATGCTGAAGAATGTGGGTCTCATGGATGTTTCACCACCCACCCCTACAATCAACAATTCCGCATACTCCTCCAAAACGTTCAAATCCACCTTTTCTATGCTACCACATTTTCCATACAATACGTCTACCAAAGCATTTTATCAAACTACTTGAACTTCCTTGCTGCTATGGCTAAAATCCTAAAAAAGATGCTTTCCAACAAACTATGGATGCTTGGAAAAAATCTATCAAAACATAATAGTAAGCAATAGCATAGACAAGGCAGTGAGTAGTTTGAAAAAATGCCTCGAATAAATGTGGTCTCATGGTGATGGAATGCCATTCCATCACCATGAGACCACATTTCCTTGAGGCATTTTTTCAAACAACTCATTTCCTTTTCTATACTACCACATTTTCCAAACATTTCTACCAAAGAATTTAATCAATCTACTCACTTCCTTATTGCTATGGCTAAAATCCTAAACTAGGTGCTTTCCAACAAACTATGGATGCTTGGAAAAAATCTAACAAAGCATAATAGTGAACAATAACATAGACAAGGAAGTGAGTAGTTTGAAAAAATTTCTCAAAGAAAGGAAGTGGTCCTCATGGGTGACGGAAATCTACATCTCTACTCACCATGAGCATCCTCAACAACCCTTCGAGGCATTTTCAAACAACCTCACTCCCTTCTTACGTCACATCTAATACATGTTTCCAGCATTTATTAAATCTCATTTGAAATTTCTTTGTTGTTATGGGATAAATCCTAAAAAGGTAAGCTTCTTAACAAACTATGGATGCTTTGAAAAATTCCATTTTATTATTAGTAGTAATAGTATAGAGGGTTAAAGGTAAGAGTAGTTTGAAAGTCAGTTCAAAGAAATGCTTTCGCAGTGATGGAATGCCATTCCATCACCATAAGACCACATTTCTTTGAGGCATTTTTCAAACAACTCACCGCCTTTTCTATGCTACCACATTTTGCATACATTTCTACCAAAGCATTTTATCAAACTACTCACTTCCTTGCTGCTATGGCTAAAATCCTAAAATAGATGCTTTCCAACAAATTATGGATGCTTGGAAAAAATCTTTCAAGGCATAATAGTAAGCAATACAATAGCCAAGGTAGTGAGTAGTTTGAAAAAATTTCTTGAAGAAATGTGATCTCATGGTGATGGAATGCCATGACACATTTGTTAGTAATGGCATTCCATCACCATGAGACCCCATTTCTTTGAGGAATTTTTTCAAACAATTCACTTCCTTCTCTATGCTACCACATTTATCGTACATGTCTACCAAAGCAATTTATCAAATGGTTCACCACCCTTTTTCTATGGATAAAAGCCTAAAAATATGTACTTTCAAACAAGCTATGGATAGGGAAAATAGTAAGCATGATAGTCAGAAATATATAGTTTAATAAGTACTCAAAATTTTATTCATTATCTCATACATTATAAGCCATGACGTGCATCACTATTGTAGTTTTTTCGTGTTTGAATAATTTATTGTTTTATTTTCAGATGTTGGAAGTGCATACACCTCTAAATGTTCATAGGCCAATGGAGCTTGGTGTTTCATCTGCTATAGACTCCTTGATGCCCCTCACAGAGGTATTAGGCAGATTACTAAATTTTAATTTATATTCGTTGCTATAGTTGGTAGTTAGTGAAAAATCAAACCATTATTGATCTGTAGTTTAATTTCTCTTTGGATGGTTTCTATAGGGCTTCAACACGCCTCAGCATGGGCACATGAGCCTTTTCCTCGAGGAGAGTGATCGTCTAGTGGCAGTAAGTGATTATTTTGTTAAATATATCATTTTTTATAATGTAATTTCTATATATTAATGTCTTTACTTGTTATTGTAACAGATGTAGCTTGACCAGGAAGTATACCCTAGGAGGAGCACTAAGAGCACTCCTTGACTTCAGAACAAATGAGTGACAGATTTATCACCATCAAGTTGACAAACAAAGGGCAAGAATTTGTTTCCAGGGCATGGAGAGCAATGACTTTTGATTCCATATCCCTTTGTTGTATGCCTATATGGCATTTTTGTACATATTTTGTATTGGATATATTTGAAATTGAATGCCTATATGGAATTCTCATAAGCCTATATGGCTATTTTGTATATATTTTATACTTATATCAACATATATTGATGTATACCTACATGGCTATTTGGTTAATAAAAATCTTTTTTTATCGATGGTGTCCATATTTGCATTATAAATCCACAGTTCAATATATATGAATTACGTGTACATTCAAGTGTATACTTTGTGACTTAAGTGTATTCCAATGTATACTTTATGGTTTATGTGTTTTCATGCTATAGCTTGTATTCATTCATATACTTTGTATTAATTTGTGTATACTATGTACTCGTGTGTATACTTCAAGGTTTACTTGTATTTGAGTACTTGTGCTTCCCTTATTCACATGTATGCTTGACTTATTCACGTGTATACTTATTAATTGGTTAGCCCTAGCATTGATCATTGTTGTCCTTAATGGTTTGTCTTGAATATTTATTGATTGATGCTAAACAACTTTATTAGTTGATGCTAAACAACTTCAATATTTCTAGGAATACTAGTAGAGTTACAAATTATAAAATTGCACAAATTGAAAAGAAAAGATTAACTGTAAATAAATGCACTGATTATTAACTTGATAATTGATTAAGAATGAGTATAATATATATATCAAGACATGAGCCTTCTAGAATGACAACTGTTAACTAGAAAACAGGCAAAGCATTCCCAATACTTTGAAAGCAATAATTCACCCAAAATTGCAACAAGAGATAAGGCAAATGAAACCACATAGGCAAAACTAAATAAAGAACAGTCCACCCTTCACAAATTGGTGAAACCATTGCCAAACTTAGAAGATCTTAAAGATAAAGAAGAATTATGATCTATATAATATAGAATTAGTACCCACTTTAATGACTACAAAATTTTCAACCATGGGCTTATCATGCTTTTTCAAATTTGGTAAGAAGGCTTATTTAAGATCCTTGAGCAATGTATTTCCTAATGCTCCCTTATTCTTACATATCTCAATTTAGTTTAATTCAAAGAGTTCCATCAAGTGCTTTATCTAAAAGCAAAAAACACATTTTCAATTGGTATTCCATAAGATGATTCATAAAAAGATTCGAGTATATTTAATCTTTTGATTGGAACAACTCAATTAAGCAAAGGATACATAATCTTCACAACACTTGCAAAACATAATATTCATAGTATATGATAAGTAGTTAACTTCTTGACACATTATCATACAAACATTTATTTTGAATAGTCTTTAAACATTTTCACAACATAATCTTCAAAGTACATAATGAATTGTTATGTTCTTGATCCACCATACAAAACACGCTTCTAAGATGTATATACCAACTCTTTTGCAATATTATTTCATGCATGTCTTAATTGCTTCCAACCTTATCCGAACGTCAACCGTCATCCAGACCCACTAAGACAGAAAATCATTTCCAAATGAAAATGGCAAAATACTTTATAACCAAAGTTGTTAATTGAGGGAAAAAAAAATGTTTCCAAGTTCCACCATTATACACATTTTTAATTGGTTGTATATTGCTGTAAGGGAAAGGAGGATAATTAAAAAAATTCCTACCCTTGCTAGACTTGAGGATGGTCATATGCTTTTGGTGTGGAAAACTCAGACTTCTCAACCCTCGTGTGAATGTTTCTCTTTTCACTAGTTTTGCATGCCATCATATGGGATCGGCCGCTTGAACGGGGAAGTTTAGCGGATTTGACGTGGTTTGGGTGTGAAAGAGGACAATTCCTAGTGTAAACATACCTATCAAGATGCATTGGAGCAATTTTTTTTGTCACATGAGTTGCAAAATAAAAGTTGCACTACTTTGCAACTTTACACTATTTGCATTTGACACTTCTTCCATCAAGTGAAAACTGGACAAATCACGGGAAAACCACTCCAAAGACAATAAAACTGAGAGAGGCATAGAGGAGCCTAACACAATCTTAGAAGCTCAAAATAAAGAGTCTATGGCATCACTTTCAGTATTAGTTCACAAAGATTGCAGCCATTTTTGCACTTTGGACCTGTAAGGATCGAGCCGGTTGAACGTAGCTCATAGTGATTCAACATGTTTGGGTATGAAAGATGACTATTCCTAGCATAAATGTACCCATATAGATGTGTTGGAATAGTCCATTTGGTCACATGAGTTGTAGAACGAAAGTTGCACCACTTTGCAACTTTACATTGCTTGCATTTGACACTTTTTTCATCAAGTGAAAACTGGACACCACGAGAAAATGACTCTGAGATAAAAAAAAGCTGAGAGAAGTTATTGAAGAGGGACCTAATGCAATCCTATAGGCTCAGACAAAGAGTTTGTAAGCATCACGGTTTCTGAGTAATAGCTCGTCAAAGATTGCAACAATTTTGCACTTTGAACCCTTAAGAGATCGAGTCAGTTGAACGTAGCTCAAAGTGATTCAACGTGTTTGGGTGCGAAAGAGGACCATGCCTAACATAAACATAACCATTCAGATGCCCTAGAATATTTTGTTTGGTCACATGAGTTGCAAAATGAAAGTTGCACCATTTTGTAACTTTACATTGTTTGCATTTGACACTTTTTCCATCAAGTGAAAACTAGACACCATGGGAAAATGACTCTAAGATAAAAAAATTTGAGAGAGGTTATTGTAGAGTGGCCCAACATGATCTCATAGGCTTAGATAGAGATTTAGTAAGCATCACGATTTCTGAGTAATAGCCCATCAAAGATTGCAACCATTTTGCACTTTGGACCCTTAAGGGGTTGAGCTGGTTGAACGTAGCTCAAAGTGATTTGACGTGTTTGGGTGTGAAAGATGACCATGCCTAGTGTAAAATTACCCATCCAGATGCATTGGAACAGTTTATTTCGTCACATGAGTTGCAGAACAAAAGTTGCACCACTTTGCAACTTTCATTGCTTGCATTTGACACTTTTTCCATCAAGTGAAAATTGAACACCATAGAAAAATGACTCTGAGATAAAAAAAAATTGAGAAAGGTTATTGTAGAGGGGCCCAACATGATCCCATAGGTTTAGACAAAGAGTTCATAAGTGTCATGGTTTCTGAGTAATAATCTATCAAATATTGCAACCATTTTGCACTTTGGACCCTTAAGGGATCATACTAGTTGAACATAGCTTAGAGTGATTCAACGTGTTTAAGTGCGAAAGAGGACCCTACCTAGTGTAAACATACCCATCTAGACATGTTGGAACAGTTCGTTTGGTCACACAAGTTGCAAAATGAAAGTTGCACCACTTTGTAACTTTACACTACTTGCATTTGACACTTTTTCCATCAAGTGAAAACTGGACACCACAGGAAAATGACTCTAATACAACAAAAATTGAGAGAGGTTATAGTAGAGGGGCCCAACATGATTTTCTAGGCTTAGATAGAGAGTTTGCAAGCATCATGGTTTCCAAGTAGTAGTATGTCAAAGATTACTGCCCTTTTGCACTTTGGACCCTTAAGGGATCGAGCTAGTTGAACGTAGCTCAGAGTGATTCAATGTGTTTGGGTGTAAAAGAGGACCATTTGTAGTGTAAAAATACCCATTTGAATGCGTTGTAATAGTTTGTTTGTTCACACGAGTTGCAAAACAAAAGTTGCACCACTTTGCAACTTTACACTGCTTACATTTGACACTTTTTCCATCAAGTGAAAATTGGACACCACAGAAAAATGACTCTGAGATAAAAAAAAAGAAGAAGAAGAAGAGAGTTTATTGTAGAGGGGCCCAACGCGATATCCTAGGCTTAGATGGAGAGTTCGTAAGTGTCATAGTTTTCAAGTAGTAGTTCGTCAAAGATTGTTTCCCTTTTGCACTTTAGACCCTTAAGGGATCAAGTTGGTTGAATGTAGCTCAAAGCGATTCAGCGTGTTTGGGTGCGAAAGAGGACCATTCCTAGCATAAAAAAACCCATCCAGATGCATTGGAATAATGATACCCATTTGGCGGATCACCTATGAGTTGTAGAGGTTGCTTACTTTTGCAACTTTTCGCCTTTACATTTGTTAACAAATCAATGAAAACCTGCGAAAATGACTCTGAGATAACCAAAAGTAAGAGGTTATTTTAGAGGGGCCCAACATGATTCTTTAGGCTCAAACGAAGAGTTCACAAGCATCATATTTTCTGAGTAATAGCTCGTCAAATATTTTATCCATTTTGCACTTTGGACCCTTAAGGGATTGAGCTAGTTGAACATAGCTCAAAATGATTTGACATGTTTGGATGCAAAAGAGGACCATGCCTAGTGTAAACGTACCCATGCGAATGCGCTGGAATAGTTTGTTTGGTCACACAAGTTGCAGAACAAAAGTTGCACCACTTTGAAACTTTACACTACTTGCAATTGATACTTTTTCCATCAAGTCAAAATTGGACACCATGGAAAAACAACTCCAAGATAACAAAAACCGAGAGAGGTTAATGTAGAGGTTCTCTACATGATCCTGATGTCTCAGAAGGAATTCCTGTAGCTTACCAATTTGACCGAATTGGCAAGCTAGTGGGCCCACTAGCTTGCCAATTTGGTGAAATAACAATATGACCTATTTGAAAAAAGGGTCCAAGAAGTGGTCTCCCAACGATTAGCAAATCACTGAAGAGATTTATTTCTTGAACCGACCCTCAACAGAATGAATGAAATTGCCGACCGGTGGGGTATAGAGAGTGGCCTATTTGAAAAAATAGGTCCAAGAAGAGGCCCCATTTGTTTGACCCATAATCACCTGTGATGTAAATCACCAAGAGACCCCATTTCTACATCACTAGGAGACCCCATTTATTGGACCCATTTTTTTCAAATAGACCAAGTCAGGTTGCCAATTTCACCAAATTGGCATTGTCAATTTCATCGAATTGGCAAGCTAGTGGCCCACTAGCTTTCCAATTTAATGAAATTGGTAGGCCAAGTTAGATTTCCAATTTCACTGAATTGGCAAGCTAGTGGGCCTACTAGCTTTCCAATTCAATGAAATTGGAAATGTAGTGGCCTATTTGAAAAAATGGGTCCAAAAATGGGGTCTCCCGGTGATGTAAATCACCGAGAGACCACATTTCTTGGACCCATATTTTCAAATAGGCCAAGTTAGGTTGCTAATTTCATTGAATTGACAAGCTAGTGGGGTCTCTCTCTCTCTCAAGTCTCTCCCTCCCAGCCCCTCTCCCTCTCTTAGGTCTCTCTCTCACTTACTCCCTCTATCTCTCTTTCTCTCTCAAGTCTCTCCTTCCCACCCTCTCTCCCTCTCTCAAGTCTCTCTCTCACTCACTCACTCCCTCTATCT
>VDFB02146718.1:0-14895 GCA_007258455.2 Sequoia sempervirens
TTGTAATCACACTATGATATAAAGTGCCATGGGGGTTTTTCTTTTCCTTTCTTTTCCTTCACACCTTTCTCATGCGTATGTGACTTTTGTTTTCACATCCTTTCTATCTACTTGTAATTTCATGATTGCACCTTCAGATGCTCTTGGTCCCTCTTCATGCACTACTTTCTAGCATTATGTTTTAGTGTACCTATCACACCTCTCCCTTTTCAGCATTATGGGGGGGTTTCTACTGTTGGTGTTAATGCTTCCTTGGTTTTGTGTTGGAGTGAGCTATGTATACAGTAGTTGTTCCTATGTACTAGGCAGATGTAGTGGCTGGTTACCCATAAATTTCGGTGAGATGGAGCACTTACCATATGGACACTCCTGCATTCCTATTTCTGGAGGTGACCTTCCATTTTTACTTGATCAGTTCTTCAGACTATTGGTACTTGTGTCATCTATATCTTTGATTTTTAGATGTTTTTCCTTGGTTTGGCATCGGATTTGAGTAGTGTCATTGAGGGCACTCATGCAGATTCTTGTCTTCTTCATCCTGATCATCATCCTATCTTCAGAGGAGGTTATTCGGCACCGTAGCAATCATTCTTCGATAGAGTTTGCAGCTTCTTCATGCTTCTTTGGTGTTCTACATTTTTCTTCTTTTTTAGGACTTTGTTTGGTTGGAGGCTTCTTAGTCCTTCACACCTTGATTTGGAGGTTTTTTAGTCCTTCAGTCGCTTTTGATCTCTTCTTGGAGTGCATTTTTTCCCATGAGGTTTTCTCTATTTCTATGCATTATAAAGATCTTTTTTTTGTACATGGGTACCTTATTTTGGCCTTGTTTGTCAAGACCCATCATGCATTCTTTTTAAGGCTTTTAGATACTCCCTAAGTTCATCTTAAGGGGGTGTTAGAGTTATCATACATTAGCTAATAATTAATTAATCTTTAATTCATCATTAGTCTAATTTATTCTCACACACTTTAGCTAAACTTAGGAATGCTTTATTAGTTGAGTTAATATTAGATCATTATGTCACATCACATATGATATTGACACTTGTCATGATCTGATCTCTTTCTCGTTTAGGGCTTTGCTCTTATAAACATTCAACCCTCATTGTAATTATTCACGGGAGAATATTTAGCTTTCATATCTTCTTGAAAGTTTCTCTCTTCTATAACTTTTTCTTGTTGAAGAATATTGCACATATTTTTTTGCAGATCTCTTGTGTGGAAGGTGTATGTGTTTGTTGTTTGATCTTGTAGCTCATGGTTTTGTGCTCGTTTCACAATTCTAACAATTATGCCATAGTTGCAATTTTAGAGAGTAGTTCTTGGATTCTTCACTGATTTGACTATCAAGGCGATTTCATTGGCCCATTTCCTAATCAAACTTGACTCCAAGATACTAGAGATGGGGGAGTCTTTTAGTGAGTAGCATTTACCTCCTCTACCATCAAGGCTTCACAAACAGCTCCTAGATGCCCTCAAACTGCTTCAAACTACCCTAGATATGCTCCATTTGTTTTGCACAATCACCAAACTGTTCATAACTTATCAAACATGTGGAAAGAAGATTTGAAAAATTCCAAGGTCTTTTGAAGAACTTCAAGGTTGAAAGATAACACATGTTCTATGTCCTAAAGCTTCTTTATCTTTGCACTCTTACCAACTTCAGTCAATGTTGCCATGTAGTTGTCATAATGATTAGTGTTTCCTTTGGACTATCATGCCTTATTGAAAACTTCATGTCACTGCACTGTGCCTTGTAACTTGAACTTTCATAACTATCCCTTCACATCTCTGACTTTATCTCTTACAAGACAATTTAAACTTATATCACTGTGGAATACATATCTTTGGTTAATGCCTATCAAAAACATTTATGAAACCATTGGACTTAATGACTACAAGATTTTCATCTTATAATACTTTTATCACTATATCAACAAGCCTACCGGTTGCTTTTAGAAAACAAAAATATTGCTTCATCTGCACCTAAGTTTGGTAAAATCGTTATCTTTCTATTGTAGCAATCCCTCAAATTAGCTTGAACTAGTTGCAAGTGCTAGATATAGGGTAAGCACAATCCTGCACTATAACTGTCCCTCTATTCTTGCAATCTATCATATTTCTTGTAGAGGAACCTGATACCCCAATCCATGCATTTGAAAGGAGTGCACATGCTTTGTGTGATTTTGATAAGGTCCATGATCTATTATAGAATGTCTTTTAAAAAATATTTTCCATTTCCATCTTGTAGTTTAGACTCAATTGCAATGTGCTCGTCAATAACTTGAGGACACACTATCACACTTTTTGTAAAATCCCCATCTCGGGCACAATTTTTTTTCAATTTGCAACAACTATCAGCTTAAACAATTGAGCGCCTTCCATGAAGCTTAATAGTGTTACATATTTCTTCATTCCCATGGTGGCATCAACTCATTATTGCCAAATATGTGCTTGCACAAAAGAGTGTTAAGGTCCCAAGGATAAGGTCTTTCCTAGACCTACGACCTAAGCCTCGAGGGTTCATGATGACCCTACCTACGTATCCCCTTGTGGGAAATTAGAGGCTTCGTAGTTCGCCCCACAATGCCAGAGGGAGTTCAATCTCTCCTCTTGTATGAGATTTATTATCTTATCTTAACCCATGAATGTTAATTAAGCATAAATCATCACTTAGTTAATTATAATATAATAATAATAACTTTTCCATTAAGTGTTGGATTTGTATCAAATATTGTCAAGCATTAGTGTACAAACATTCACAATATTCACAAGGGGCATATCATACCATAATCCCAAAGATCATTCACAACATGTAAGTCACAAGAATACCTCCATATACACAAGTTGACTAGCTCTAACACATAACAAGTGCAACAGTGATTGGATCATACATAGTTCACAAATATAATAGTGACTGAATCATACACATATCACAAGTATAATAGTGACTGGATCATACACAGATCACAATAACAGTGATTAGCTCATATGTACATCACAAGTACCACAATTATTATCTCATTCACATATCACAATTACATTAGTGATTGGCTCCAACATTTATCACAAATTCACAATGAAAAGCTCCATCCTACATCACATAAAAACAATGACAAGCTCCACCATACATCACATAACATAATAACAATGGCTAACTAACACATCAAAATGGCTAACACATGTCCATAATGCATCCCAGATAGAAAGAATATTGGTGCATTGCACACTACACCGTGGGTCTTATCCTTCCATTGGTCTTCTGCACAAGGCTAAATATATAGTCTGACAACTAGGAGGGGATTTGATGCATCGCATACTACACCATGGGTTCGTCCACCATCCCCAAGGGTTTCCCCAAGTAGTGAACCTACCAAAACCGGTGGATTCTGACTTCAATCGCCTATAGGCCACTGACAACAAGTTCGTCGAACCAGGAAGAAGTAGCTCCCAACATATACCACCTTGTGACCTTAGTGGTATTGTCAACTATCTTCTTCTCAATCTCAGGTAACACATGGCATCGGTCACTTCTGTGCATACCAATGACAACCAATGAACCCTTTCAGTATGTGGTTAGCCGTGGATTACCGTTACCTACACAAATGGGGCCCTACCCGTATAATCACTACAATCGTATCATAACCAGGGTAGCCTACTACCTTCACCTCCATGAACCAAGTGAATGTTGACTAATCCCTAGCAGTAGCCTAGACATCAATCATTGGCACGGTCTAATGACTATCTATCAGTACTCAAAAATCCTAGAGGTTCACTCTTGGGTAGGTCATACATAACATGAATTACAATTTCAATCAACATATACAAGGGTCTATACATAAACACACAGATATGGAGTTGAATTACACATACACATAAAAGATACATAGAACCAACACGAGATGGACTTTATCCATCACATACATATAATGAAGTACCCATGATAAAGTAGTTAAATCCCTTACTTCATTTGGTTTAATAGAAACCTATTATATATTAAATATAAGTTATTAAATTCCCTTAACTTGATCATACCCATACGGTACCCATTCATCCTCAAACCAAAGCCTACTAAAGAGAGAAGGTCAAATCAATATAGAACAACCCTGACATTTGTGAGTTATTCCCCCTATACCCTCCCCCTATGGACTTGACATCACAGGTGCATCCTTCTCCAAAGGACCGCGTACGTTCCCGCTTCCAAACAGGTCAAAGTTACACGTAGTTCTCCTCGCAAGATTTCTCTTAAGGAACCTACACTTGGAATTCCAACACAAAAAAACCCTCATACAATTAATAAATGAGGGTAATATGATTTTCCACCCAAGGGGAGTTAACTAAGCCTTAACACTAATAATAATTTTCTTTCCATACACATCGAAGTTCTACTCATCTTAAGATTATCTTACTCAAAATATACAAGTGGACTAGGTTTTGTCAAGAATATTGTTAACTCAGATATACCTCTCCAAACATGGAGATCCAACCATAACTAGGTACGAGGTTATTAGGCAATCTTGACTCATTCTAAACTTGAGACATCGATAAAGAGTATACGTCTCTATAAGTAGCCAATATATCATTATATATGCATCAACTATGTTGAAAGCATAAACATGGCTCCAAGTGGGGTTTCCCACCCACAATATGGTTTTATAAATCAAGTATCATAATTGTGTAAAACATCCTTCTAGACCTCAACATACATACAACAATAATTACATACTTGATCTACCTAAGATCAATGTTCAAATTATACTAGAGACAAATGGGCCACACTATACCATGTATTTCATTATGACTATAAATGAGTTTACTCAAATAATTCATCAGAATGTTAAGATGACACGTTACTAAGAACAAAGTTCTCAAATAGCCTTCACATATAATGGTCCCTACTAGATCATACATCTATGTATTTAGCTAGGTATTAAAATATCACCCATCATGAATATTAAACATATCCTAGACCATATTGCCTTCTAAAGGCAAATACTCCAAATCAAATCTATACACCATAGCTATGTAATGCATTATAGCCACTATAAAATAAGTTAAATATTGAAGTTTTGATACACATATTGCCACCACAATAGAATTTCCTAAATGGTCCATAATCACATGTATCTTGATATCTTCTCAATATGACTTTAAAACTTTTATTTTTAATAGACTTGTATAGAAATAACCACCATTGCACTCTTTTCAACTTTATAATCATTATATGTTTCTAGAGTATTCCCTTGCAAATCCATCTCATATCCAAGATTTAGGATCTATTCTATGAAAGTTTTAAGTTGATTTATGACACTTTAGAGATATAAGTTTAATGAAACATTTAGTCACACTCAAGTGGATTATGAAACAACCCAATTTTATAACTTATCATTAATGTCTACCCATTTATCCGTTTGTTCAATATATTAAGTCTAAATGCGTGTAGGTATATGTGAATCGAAAGTATGTGTAAAGATGCACAATCATGCTTAAAGGTTACATGTGTGCTTGTGTAATGTGAACCGTAACATATATAAACTATTGATTCCAATGAAACTTGGAACGATCACCCATGTCTTTTGTAAGTTAGTTTACTCAACTTACCTATTCATGGTCAAAATATTACCTATATTTTTGCAAAAAAGTAGACCGTCTCCCTTGAGTACATTGCCTTAGGGCAATCTTGGTCAATAGCCCCCTTTTCTTCCATCGTTTTGTTGTCCAATTTGTTAGGGATGGTTTCAATAAAATTCAAGACATACACATATATATTTGATCAATATGAGTTAAGCACTTGCACTTAAAATAAATGACTTAGGTTTGTTGGTTATCTCCTTTGAGACACATAGAGAAAATGCAAAAGCTAAAAACATAGACATTGTTGACCATCAAGTATATAATCGTTTTATTCCAATCAAAAGACCGAGTTAATTGAAAGAAATTACTAGTGATTATCAGATTAGACCCTAACTAACATTTTGAACCTTAAGTCACTCTTATAAACCAAATTTGAAGGCAAAACGATGATGATTATCAGATTAGACCCTAACTAACATTTTGAACCTTAAATCACTCTTATAAACCAAATTTGAAGGCGAAACCATGAGCACGAAAATTGGCAAACAGCAAATGAAAATATCGATGTAATGATACCCTTTAAAACCATGCATCTCCTACCTAGCCCGAGCATGTAGTTACAGATATCTTTTTGAAAGGAAATAAGCTTCAGTTTTAAGTTTATTATTATTATTATTATTATTATATTTGTTCTTACCAATTAAAGGTTAATACTTAGCAGCCAAACCTGTGTGAAGCTCCCAGACGAAGGTACTCAACTCCTGCCCGCCTCTATCCTCTAAATCGCAGGTGTGGACTTCCAAATACTACTCTTGCTCACGTTCCTCTGCTTCTATTCCTGGGTCTCTGCCTCTCCCCTTTCAGATACCATTTTGGAAAATACACTCGATTGTTTATGGGCTGCAGCCTCAGAATTGCAAACGCCACTAGAGATGCAAACGTTGCTAGAAGATTTATCACTGCCGACACCGTAATGTCTCCCAATGTCGCCACGAATGCAGCTCTTTTCTTCCCAACCAAAACCCATCCTCCTGCATTTCGTCTTCTCTTCTCCTCTTTCGCAGCCTCCTATATTCAGGTTTTATGCTCTTTCTCCCCAAAATAGAGCATATAAGCTAAAGATTTGAGAAGGGCTATGAATCTCCTCTCTGCACACCATCCCTCATCCATAACTATGGATTTCTCGTCTCTCTCACCCCAGACGCCTCTACAACTCACTTCCCTTTCATTCTAGTGGGATTCCTCCTTCCAAACCAAAGCTTCCATATTTCACCTCCCTCCCTTGCTCGATTATTCACTGTCGACCTCAGTTGCTCACCTCATAAGGAATAACGTCCCTCTCAGCTGCCTGCGAATGTGACTTTATGGAGGTTTCCAGTCCCTCTTTTTCTACACGTCATATCTTTTTTCCCAATATTGTGGTCTTCGAGCATTCAAAAGAATGGGCATCCATACCTTCACTTGACATTGGAGAAAAAATGACAGGGCTGCTATGCCTTATTAAATGCACCATCTTCCATCCTCTTTCCTGTTTAACAACTGCACAAAAAGGCCATGTCGTAAACCATGCCTCATTAATTGGGCATCGACTGTGTTCTTTTCCTTTTTTCTTTTATTATTTGTTTACTCTCCAATATCCACTGTGGCAACTGACGGGGATGTGACACTTTCTTTCTCTTACAAATATCTTGATTTTCTTCATAGGACAGTCACCTTGAAGGTTTGACTGTAACTTCAATCAATGGTCCATGTCCTCTCAAAAACATGACTATCTTCTATGTTTACTGTCACTTTACCTTTGCTCTTAAATAACTGTCCTCAGATAGATGACTGACCCTTTGGTTTTAATGAGCTGCCAGCTAGGGTTAAAGACGGTGACCGCCTCATCCTTGGTGTCTGATCATTAGGAATTTTAGAGTTATACACAATCTCTATAATGCAATTGTTGTTTACCCTGGACTGTCTCTTCATGACCCTAACTGCACCTTTAATTATCCCAAACACTGCCATTTAGGACACTGTCCATTATTAACTGTAATACAGCGACTGCTATGTGTGAGGTAGTGTCCTTTTCTAACCTGACATCCGCCTTCTAGGTTATCTATGCAACTTCATTATGTCATTGCCACAAGAACATTGAGAATCCTCCATTGGTTTCACTTGCACCTGACTGTATTCTCTAAAGACTCTGTTCTCTCCCTTTTGTATAACCTTTTACCACTGTGATCTATAAGAAAATGCATAAGAAGGCTAATATGACTGTCACACCTCATTGGGACTGTCATAATGACAATAAAGGACTGACATATACTCCTTAAGGGCAGTGTATAAAGGTTATTCTCTGTCAATTTCATTGCTCAAGGTGACTGTCCATTTGAATGTCTTTGTGCTTTGACAACTCTCCTAGATGCCTCTATCATCTCCCTTCTTTATCAAACCCTTAACCATCACCCATAGCTTGATCTTCTTCATTGTGGCAGTGCAATACAACAAGAGGTAGTGCACATGTTGCTGATTGTAACAAAACCATGTTATAACAGAGCCTTATCTTCCAATCAACAACCTCATGACTGTCATATGAAAACCTCTTCCATGATTCATGATTGTTTGCTCACCTTTTATTCAGCATGCTGCTCCCTGCACTGTCCCTTAACTTCACTCTAGTAGAGTTCATATACCCTGCCCACTGTTAACGCAGTCACTGTCATTTGTAGGTTATCCTTTGCAGGGTTCTTCATACTAGGTCTTAATAATGATCATCTTATCAAATGAAGATCTGTCCTTTTATTGGCTGTGTACATATCACTGCCCTGTTTGATTAGACTTCAAGACCTCTGTATCCCTGTCATAGTAGATTTGCAAACCTAATGCTTCCAAAAATGCCTTTCCATGTCCCTCAACACTTGTTAATGCATGCTCAAACACCATGCGAATGATTTTATTTTGCTTTATCTGCATGACTGGTAGGTTTTCACATGACTTTTCTATTCTCATATCCATGCCTTAAGAAATATATGACACATTCCTTAGATAAAAACATAACTACAATATTGGGTAGAATACACAGGACTAGGAACTCTCCATACACTTGCAACTACAGCACCGAAGAAAACCATCATGTTTCATGTGCAGGGCAATAGTGCTGCCTCCAAAAGGTGTAGGTTATGTACTCAATCCAGCCAGTTCTATTTGTAGGGATAAGTTTGCAACAGACATGACATTTGGATGGTGGAGCTCCTTGTAACAAGCCTCATAGATTATGTTTTGACATGGAAAACTCATGTTCAGATATGGCCTGATGACATGCATGACAATGGAAACATACTTATAAGCCTAACCCAAGACAAAAACCCTTATATTGCAGAGTTAGTGATAATGACAGCGAATAGGAGGAATAAAATGATCTTGTAGAGCCATATACAAGAAGTTTCATGAGACAAGAAGGGTAAATGATGACAGTTTATTATATGGACAGAGCTTTAAAGGTATCCAACCATTGGCTGTGAGAGGGTTTCAAAGACAACAAACCTGCATCCATTATCAACCCCACATGGTCTTAAAAAGCCCTTACAAATTTTCCACTCATCCTTCTTCAATCTTCTGCAACACCTTCAAAACAAAGGCACTGTCTTTTTGCCTTTATGGACTGTATTCCAATAAGAGCTCTAAGTAATAGACTTTCATGTTGATGAAGAATCATTTCCTACATATGACTCACAACTGCAATTCCATCCATGTCTGTCATATATACATAATAACATATATATATCATGTAATGGCATTGTACTTCAAGGAAAAATATCCTCAAGCAATGATACATTCTGCATATATCGCTCAAATGCTTCATCTTCAGCTTCAATCTTAGAATCAAAGTGTTCTTTCAATTTTGCAAACCTCTAGCTGTTTATTGCTGCAATCCTTTCTCCAGTGTAAATGCTCAAATGCTTCTTTGCATATGGAGCGAACCATGTCTAACCATTCTCTCCAAGAACTCACATGCATCGTGCTCACAACATAAAACAAATTTATGACTGTTATAAATGCTCATTACTGTTTTCATTACGTGACTCATGATGTGCAGAAGGCTTTTCAACAACAAAATGCATTCAGTATGATGATCATGATTGAATAAGGCTTTAATAGAGTGACAGAACTGGCTTTATTTCAAAGGTGAGTTCCACGTATACCTTTGCATGTTCTTGCATGAGACTGTAATCCTATTCTCCTGGGCTTCTTCAATAACTTCCATGAGTTTGAAGGCTTCCACGCTGTTTGTTGAGTTTCCCTAACCGCCACTGTAGCTTGTTGAAACTGTGAAAGAAAGCTAACCCACTAAAACCCTAAGACAAGATGACTTGGTGAAAACTCAAACTTTCAACGTGAGACTACCCTTCATATGCTCGTGAATTTTGAAAGCAATAACTTCAGAAAATAATATCCCTCGTCAATGTCAAGTAAGTAGCAAACTAAGACTTCTTTTTGCATATGAATAAATGATATCCCTCAATGATAAACAAAACATCCTAGTAACTTTGTTTTTCCAAAACTTAAACCATTTTAAATTCCTGAAACAAGGCGACAAACTTTTAAGGTAGCATAATCAACTTGTTTAAAGGCTATTTTAACCAAGGGTAAAATAGGCTAACAGTAATACTTCATTAACGTAATATACTTAGTTTAATTAATCTTTGGGAAATAAATTTTTCTAAATTGTTGAATACATGTAATAATTCTTCTTCAGCCTACACAAAACATATAGAGCTAAGAGTAAATTCAATTATGTTCGCACATGAATTTCTTAACAATAGAATACATGCTCCCAACATGTTATTCAAAGAGGGAGAGAAAGAAGGAATGCATGCGTACCCATAAAATTCACCAACCTGATCATGGAGGCACCACACGTATGCAAGTTCATAAAAATTTATTACCAATAATGAACACCCTTTAGAGTGATAATAGTGATACGCAAGGCTAGGCCTTACACTGAACCATTCGTATATCTATTGCAAATGAAGCTTAGATGAGCTATGTATGTATCTTTGTATTCAATCCATGGAAATTGTGAAATTTGTTATGTTATATTGAGAATGAAATCAATACTTTGGAAAGATTGTAGCATTTCAATAGAATGAAACAAGAAAGTTGGAATATCGTTATGTCAAATGTGCACATTATCTTATTGTTGAAAAGAAAAAAATTTATTGCAATGAGTCTGAAACATAGTTTATTTACTTGAGCTTAAAACTTAGAGAGTTTTATATCGTAGAACAATTTGCATGTTACAATCCCACATTAGCTATGAATGGACTAAGACTAGGAAATAAACTGGTGAGAATGCACATATTATCAGGTTTACTGCAGACAAGCACAATAACATCTTGCAGTAAAAAAGAATTTTCTCTGACTGGAGGGCTTGGCTTTTATTACAGATATGAGAACATTTAGCATGGAAAAAAACGCAGCTACAACGCCTGTCATTAAAAATGAACTAAATGCAGCTGAGTTTTTCTTTGTTCCTCGCTCTTCGGCACTGGTGATTGTGGTGAAGATAGCCATCACTGACACAGCTACCAACATACAAGTAACACGCTGCAATTGAGTAAATTCTCTATGGATGTGTAAAACCTGCTCAGCTGGTTCTCCCCTCCCCTCCATCTCACGATCTGTATGAACATCAAAATGTTGTGAATTAGAGATTAAACAACAATATAGATAGGAAATTTTATGACTGAAATCAAACTAAATAACTAAGTGTTTCGCTGATGTGGAAAATATTAGGCTATAGGAGAATGATCATTCATCTTCCAGAATGAAAGGGCAGTGAACAATAAAAGGAAATTCTTTTCAAGATGGAATTAGTTCATTTTCATGTGTTCCAGACATAATAAAGAAGCCTCTATTCAAAAAAGGAAAAATACTGGGGAATCAAAAAATAGTTTTGCAGAAGTAACAAGGAATGGTCTACACACAAGAAGCAGCAGACAACTTTGATAATGAACATGTGGCAACAATTCTGTTTGTCAGTCTCAGATCATACTGCCAGTAATGATCCAAGTAACATAATGCTATGATTCAAAGTTCAAACAATGGCAGAAATATTTTCTCATGAAAAGCTGTTGTATGATCAACGATAGCTTCTGTTGGTGTATTTTTAGCATGGTTGATATGCTAGCATATCTACATTGCGTGACAAACACATCAAGCTTCTTGGCTAGAGTTCTAAGATCAAAAGATCCCCAAGTTTTGATTCCTGCTCTTTAGATAGTAGACATTCTTATTCAAAGCTTCCTAATAGTTTTTTTCCAAGATATTTGTCAAAGAAGGTGTTCATGCAATTGAATACCCTTATATGAGCTGATATGCCTGGCTCGGTTCAATTGATGTGGGTGGAAAGCTTGCAAGTTGTCTACCAAAGACACAGGCAGTGATATCATCAGGGTCATGAAGATTATTAACAAAAGCTTCTAAACATTTTAGTTAGCATGATAGTTAGGGATGGTTAAGTTTTTAAGTCTTTTAAATGGGCATGACAGCAATGGAGGACAGTCATGCATATTTTTCAATACTTCAGGACCTCAAAAATCTTATGAGTGGTCTGGTGATTAAGAGGAACTAAGAACACAGACATGATAGTTATTATCAGGTCAACAAGTGTGACAGTGGATCTTTCATTTAAGTGACATCTCAGACATCAACAGGGCAGTGGCAAGGTCTGTGAGAGAGAATAGGGTGATAGTCACATTCCCTCAAACCCTAGTGAAGAAAGGTTTGTAAATGATTAAAGAGCCTTATCTAGACAGTGATAGAATTTTAAGTTTATTACTTGGCATGAAAAACGGTGATAGCGATATCTATGGATTGTATATGCTCAATGAGATAATGGAATTTATGCTCAATATAGTCTGAACGACTGAGGTTTGAGATTTAAGTGACAGTGAGGAAGACAAAGCACAGTGATGCTAAAAGGGTAAAAGATATAGTCTAACAAATGCCTCTGGATCTTTCAAGTTATATGAATAGGGAATCCTAATACCTGTAGATAGTGATGTTAAATCTTAAACTTCATCAAGACATATGCCTGTATGAGATGACAGTTGAAAGATGGACTATGGAGAGGCGGATTATAGTTAAAGGTTAGAGTCTTTGTGTTACCTATATGTTCTTAATGATACTGTTCTTGCCTTGGGGCTGGTTTCATAGTATTTGTTTCCTCAAATAACGCAACAAGAGGTGATACAAGCAAGATTCAACCTGGCTCCTCACTATGGTGTCTTCAATCTATGTTCTATGTTGAGAGTTTTGTTTGCAAGCCAACGAAAGGTCATGGTAAGAAAATGTCAGTTCTTTCAACCTATGCATGTTATTACTTATGATGGCATAGATGACAATAAGAAAAGATTGTATGATATTCAAGTCAAGACAAGTTGAGACAGAGGTAGGGTTCAAGAGGTAGGGTTCATGCAAGTCATGATAACCAAAGGCAGAATTTGAAAAATGCAGGGGCAGCAAGTGCACAGGCAGCATCATTCAACTTTCATAAGGATCCATCCAAAGACACAAGAGGACAGTCATGTACAGGGACAGTGATTTATAATTTATGTCATAAAGATCTCTGATTAGTGATCAATATTCCTTATGACTGTGAGGACTGTTCATCCTCAATAAGTCTTATGACAATCATTAATGGAGTGTATACTCAAATCAACCATAACAAGTGTATGACATTCTTATGGATTATGGTCAGTATTTCATTTATAAACGACTGTAAATGTGACCTTAAAACTGTGACTGAAAACTTGAACTAAAAGGTGGCTATCAATCAGTTGTATTGCATAACCTAAACAGACAGACTTAATATATGGAAATATAAAAAACCATCATAAAATACATGTCAAGGATAACTTAAAGTACTAACGGTTCTTGTAGATGGGGCATATATTTTTTTATTTTAGAAAGGGGTTTGGTTTCATAATATTTGTTTCCTCAAATAACGCAACAAGAGGTCATACAAGCAAGATTCAACTTGGCTCCTCACTATAGTGTATTCAATCTTTTTTTATGTTGAGAGTTTTGTTTGCAAGCCAACAAAAGGTCATGGTAAGAAAGTGGCAGTTCTTTCAACCTATGTATGTTATTACTTATGATGGCATAGATGACAATAAAAAAAGATTGTATGATATTCAAGTCGAGACAAGTTGAGGAGAGGTAGGGTTCATGCAAGTCATGATAACCAAAGGCAGAATTTGAAAAATGCAGGGGCAACAAGTGCATGGGCAGCATCATTCAACTTTCATAAGGATCTATCAAAACACATAAGAGGACAGTCATGTATAGGGACAGTGATTTATAATTTACGTTATAAAGATCTCTGATCAATGATCAATATTCCTCATGACCGTGAGGACTGTTCATCCTCAATAAGTCTTATGAAAGACATTAAGGGAGTGTATCCTCAAATCAGCCATAACAAGTGTATGACAGTCTCGTGGATTGTGGCCAGTCTTTCATTCATAAAGGACTGTAAATGTGACCTTAAATCTATGACTAAAAACTTGAACTAAAAGGTGGCTATCAATTAGCTGTATTCCATAACCTAAACAGATAAGACTTAATATATGGAAATATATAAAACCATCATAAAATACATGTAAAGGATAACTTAAAGTACTTACGGTTCTTGTAGATGGGGCATATATTTTTGATTTTAGAGAGGGGGCTGGTTTCATAACATTTGTTTCCTCAAATAACGCAACAAGAGGTGATACAAGCAAGATTCAACCTGGCTCCTCACTATGGTGTCTTCAATCTTTTTTCTATTTTGAGAGTTTTGTTTGCAAGCCAACAAAAGGTCATGGTAAGAAAGTGGCAGTTCTTTCAACCTATGTAATTACTTATGATGGCATAGATGACAATAAGAAAAGATTGTATGATATTCAAGTCAAGGCAAGTTGACGAAAGGTAAGGTTCATTCAAGTCATGATAACCAAAGGCAGAATTTGAAAAATGGAGGTGCAGCAAGTGCACGGGCAGCATCATTCAACTTTCATAAGGATCTATCAAAAGACACAATAGGACAGTCATGTACAAGGACAATGATTTATGATTTATGTTATAAAGATCCCTGATCAGTGATCAATATTTCTTATGACTGTGAGGACTGTTCATCCTCAATAAGTCTTATGGCAGTCATTAATGGAGTGTATCCTCAAATCAGCCATAACAAGTGTATGACAGTCTTATGGATTGTGGTCAATCTTTCATTCATAAAGGACTGTAAATGTGACCTTAAAACTTTGACTAAAAACTTGAACTAAAAGG
>VDFB02146719.1:0-43115 GCA_007258455.2 Sequoia sempervirens
TTGTGATCTTGTTGCAGATATCTTTTTCAAATGGCAAGCATATCTAGGAGGATTGAGGTAGAGAAGTTTTCTAGTACGAACTTTGAAATTTGGAAGCTAAAAATGGAAGATTTGTTGATTGATATGAATCTATGGGATGCAGTGGATGAAAATGTCCAAAGGCCTATAGATCCAGCTTTGGCTACAAAATAGGATGTAATGGATAGAAAAGTTAAAGGTCTCATTAGACTATGTCTTATAGATTCAATCCTAATAAATGTCCACAAAGAACCCACTTTGAAGGATCTTTGGAAAAATTTGGGTTAGATATACCAAGCCAAATCCCTAGTAAATAAGATTTTCTTGAGGAAGAAGTTTTATTCCTTGAGAATGGAAGAAGGTGGATGAATTTCTGAGCATCTAGAAAAATTCAATATGTTGGTGACTCAGCTAACCTTAGTTGGGGTTAATATGGACGAAGAAGAAAGGTGCCAAACTTTGTTGTGTTCACTGCCAGACTCATGGGACAAACTAGTCATGGCCATTGGGAGCACTTCTGTCATCTTGAAGATGGAGAATGCTGTTGGTTCTCTACTCTCTGAAGAGATGAGAAGAAAGGTCTCTTTGAATGCCAAAGAGGATTTGAGTGTTTGAGGAAGACAAAAAGAATGAGGCAAAGATGAGAAACAGTGTGGTCGTTCCAAGTCTAAAAATAAGGGGAGATCAAAAATCTCCTGGTAAGTCCAAGGTAATATGTTGGAATTGTGGAAAACCTAGACACTTCCGAAAGGAATGTAAAGAAGAGAAGAAGCAAGATTCTAAGTCTGAGTCTGAAAAGGAAGATGGGGATTCCTTTATTGCAATCTTGGCCACTCGTGCAGGTGATAAAGTATGGTTGATAGACTCAGGTGCATCTTTCCACATGACTCCTAACAGAAACTAGTTTAGTAAGTATGGAAACTATGATGGTGGTAAGGTGTATTTGGGTGATGATTATTTCCTTGATATTGTTGGTCATGGTAGTATTCATGTGAAGTTTAGTGATGTTAGAGTTAGACGATTTGATGGTGTCTTGCATATCCTAGGACTAGCAAGAAATTTATTATATGTTAGCAAGCTAATAGATGCAAGTGTGCGTGTACAGTTTTTTGAAGTAGGTGTGAAAATGGTGAAAGACCTTCTACATTGATAACAGAGGACTTGAAGATTGGGTACATTGTACTAGCTTGATGTGTGCACAGTTGAATGCAATAGCTCTTCTAATAAGATTAAGCCAGAAACTACTTCGCTGAAAAAAGAGATGGTTTCCTCTTTTGCGAATGGTCGTGGCTTCTGGGTACCCAAGGGTGCTCTATCTACCGAATCAAAGTTGCATGTAGAGAAGACCATGTTATGACACCAAAGGCTTGGCCACATTGGAGAGAATGGTTTAAAATCCCTAAAAAGTAAGAACCTCGTTGAGGGGTTGAATAATTGCAATCTAGAGTTTGATTTCTGTGAACAGTGTATTTATGGCCCAGACAAAACCACATTCAGTTTTACTTGTCTTCTCATAAGTCTTCATGTATCTTGGATCTAATTCATTCTGATGTATTTGGTCCTATTGATATTTCTTCTATTGGTAAATCAATTTATTATGTTACTTTTATTGATGATTTCAATAGGAGGACATGGGTGTATTTTTTAAAGAGTAAATTTAAAGTTTTCAGTCGTTTTAAGGAGTTCAAGGCTATGGTAGAAACTTAGATTGGAAAGAAAAATAAATGTTTGAGGACTGACAATGGCAGTGAGTATTGTTCTACAAACTTTGACAGATTGTAGGATTAAAAGACAAAAGACAACTTTGTATTCTCCACAGTAGAATGAAGTTGTAGAAATAATGAATAGAACGTTGATGGAGAAGGCTAGGAGCATGTTGAGTGGAGCTGGTCTAGAATAAAAATTTTGGGCTGAAGTTGTTGCTACTGCTTGTTATTTGATAAATAGATCTCCTACATCAATGCTTTTTGATAAAATGCCAATGGAGGCATGGTTGGGGAAAAAGCCTTCACTTAGACATCTGAGAGTTTTTGGTTGTGAGGCATATGCACACGTGCCTAAGGAGAAGAGAACAAAGTTAGATTCTAAGGCTATCAAATGTATCTTCATCGGCTACAACTATGGTGTGAAAGGATACAAGCTTTGGCACCTTGTTGCACAAAAGGTAATTTATTCCAAAAGTGTTATTTTTAGAGAAACTAAATCTTCTCCTATTAATTTTCAGCTAGAATAGCATAAAGAAATTGAACAAAAAAAGGATGTGGTTCAAGTTCCTTCTATGCCTGAGGAAGTTGAATCAAGACCCCAAAATAGACAAGAAGTTGAGGAGAGCTCATCAAGATCTGAATCTTCAAAAGACGAGGAAGAAGTGGAAGAACCTCCACCTAAGCTTGTTTGAAGGTCTACAAGGAAAAGGAAACCACCTCAAAGGTATGGGTATTCACCTAATGATTGGAAGTGTATATTTTCTTTGAGTACTAGCATTGATGAACTGAGATCTATACAAGAGGCTTTGGGTATGAATGATACAGAGTCCTAGAAAATAGCCATGGATGAAGAGATGGCATCTCTTAAAAGGAATGATACATGGGACCTTGTACCATTGCTTGAAGGTCAAAAACCTGTTGGATGTAAATGGGTGTTTAAGAAAAATATTGGTTTAGATGGAAATGTTGAAAAGTATAAGGCACAGTTGGTTGCGAAGGGATACTCTCAAGTTGAGGGTATTGATTATGGTGAGATTTTTTATCCTATTGTTAAAATGACATCCATTTGGTTTTTTATTATCTATTGCAGCAGCTTATGATCTAGAGGTGGAACAAATGGATGTGAAAACTGTGTTCCTTCATGGTGATTTGAAGGAAGAAATTTATATGACATAGCCTTAGCACTATGTGGTAAAAGGTAAAAGCAAGTTGGTTTGTAAGTTAAAGAAATGTATCTATGGCCTTAAAAAAAGTCCTAGGATGTGGTACCAGAAGTTTGATACATATGTGTTGAGTTTGGGATTTGCACAGTCTAAATCTGATCACTGTGTATATTTTAAATCTAATGGTGATTGGTTCTTGGTAATTACTTTATATGTTGATGACATATTGTTTGTTGGGAAAGGCAAAGGTTTGATTACAAAATTGAAATCTCAACTCTCTGTGAAATTTGAAATGAAAGATCTTGGTGTAGAAAAAAACATACTTGGGATGGATATCAAAAGAGATTGTGAGAATAGAAAGCTATGGCTTGGCGAGAGTGATTATGTTTGTTCTATTTTGGAATGGTTCAACATGCAGGATTGTAAACCAATTTTTGTTTTGTTACATTGGGAATTAAGCTCTCTATTTCACAATGTCCTACATCCCCATCAGAGAGGGAAGACATGAGCAGAGTGCCCTAGTAGAGTGCAGTTGGAAGCTTAATGTATGTTATGGTCTATAAAAGACCAAACATTTCCCAAGCAGTGGGAGTTATTCCTCATTTTATGTCTAATTAGGTGGAAGAATGCATTGGGGTGTAGTTAAGAGGGTCTTTAGATATTTGAGGGGTATAGCAAAGTACTCTATGTTTTCATGGTATAGGAGATCATCATTCCCTGAGTATTCATGGTTTTGTGGATTCAGATTGGGCTAGTGATGTCGATAGCAGAAGGTCCACCAGTGCATATGTGTTTACTCTTAATGGTTGTGCAATCAGTTAGATGAGCAAGCAACAGGTGGTAGTCACTTCATCCACTACTGAGGTAGAGTACATGGCAGGTACTCATGCCTATAAAGAATCCATTTGGCTGAAACATTTGTGTTCAGATATTGGATTGAAATAGGGTGCAGTTACTCTTTATTGTGACAGTCAGAGTGCAATCTTCCTTGCGAGGAACCCAACTTTTCATGCCAAGATCAAACACATTGATGTTCAGTATCACTTCATGAGAGATATGGTCAAGGATAGTAGGGTGAAGCTAGAAAAGATAGAAACAATGGTGAATGTTGCAGATGCTTAACTAAGCCCGTGAACATGACGAAATTTAAGTGGTGTTACGAGTCTATGGGCTTTTTGGCCCCTAACAATTGATCCATGATGGTATGTCTACCATGGCCCTTGCAAGGTATTTGACAAGTGGGAGAATGTTGGGAAATGAGGTGTCTCAACCTTGCAGATTTCCTGTAGCATTTATTTTTTGTATTTAATATTTTTCTACAGTTGTTACTCACTATTAGTGCATTGAGAATTGGTTTATTAGATGTTAGAAGATTCCCACATAGTGGTAGGTTATTGAAGGCCTATTTTTAGCCACATTATGATAGATTTTATGACATCTGTAAGGGTCAAAAATGAGAAATATGAATTTGGATGTGAGAGCTTATTTTTAGACTGGAATCTTGGTGGAGAAGCCAAGCACATGGTTTTGTAAATCATTGATGGTTTCTTGTATAGCCAAAAGTCTATAAATTGACTTGGCTTGAGGAGTAGTCTGTGTGTTGAGTTTTAAGTACTGTTATGTTGTCGAATTGCTGCCATAATTCTTCTAGAATTGTTTACTGGTGATACTCCTGTAAAAGTATTGCTCTGCAAGTGTATGTAATCTTGTTGTTGGATTTGAAATAAATTGAGCAGGCTTGGAGTGTGGGGTTTTTCACCCGAAAGGGTTTTCCCCACGTATATCTGGGGTTTGTACTAATTGTTTATTTTCTTGTTATGAATGTGTTGCTAGAATTTTTGTAACTATTTGATCAACTTTTAAATTTTTTGCATAATATCTCCTCTCAAGATTGGCGTGGGAAATTATTTCCACTACTTTAATTTTCTTATAGTTTTGTCTTCCTAGTTGGGTTGTGTCTATGTGTGAGAGAACCCACCATAGAGTGACATTGTTTAGGTTCTCCTCTTGTTTGAAGGACTAGCAGAGTGTGTTGAAAATGCTTCCCTTGCATCACTTTCACATTTGTGATGTACAATAGATGCAGAAAGGTAACAAGTTAATATATTTTTTAAATTAGTTTTCAAAATAACATTATTTCATTGGACCACATAGCTATCACTCTACAAAATGTGCAACACAACTGAAATTATGCAAAGGTGACATAGTGAGAATATAAATTCAACTGCTTGTCAACTCACTCTCCAAATGCCAAAATAGCAATGTGTGATAGTTGTCAACCTAGCTCATTTGAAAGAATGAATGGCTAAAATTTAAAACATAATTGAAAGACTTGACAACTGTGTCATTCATTTCCAAAACTCATACATGCATTTAATGTAAAAGGTGGCAGGGTAAGTGAATTATTATATTTACATTATTCAAGGTTGTTCAAAGCTGATTACAAATCAAAAAAGATAAAAGAGTCTGTAATTACAAAAAAAGAGGATATTGGTGATATATTTGGCATTCAAATCTGATTGGGAAAGATCTACAAGATTTCAATGATAATTGAGAATAGGTGAGTCATTTTAAAAGTTGTGGAATTTTCTATAAATTTATAATTTAGGATTTCCATGATTGTATCTATCAAAATTTTATAATACCTAGTATAGTTTAATAATATATTTAATTCACTATCAACCCCTAATATACTAGATTATTAAAGACTCTTGCATTTCCCACTATGAATCATGTTTCCTCCTAAGATAGTAAGTTTAAAAGAATCTTGCGACATGATTTAAGTAGTAAATATTTAGGCTCTACAAAGAAATCCAAGCATATTGAGGATACTAGTATATTTTTAGATAGATTATAGGATAGAGTTGAGCTAATCAAAGATGTCAATATCCTAGTTATTGGTTGCAAATTGTTTGAGTATTGCCACTTGTTGGCTCTTTTAAATACCAACCAACTCTTCAGGGTAGCCTATGGATTTTCCAACTCCAATAGTCAACAACCTTAAAGAGGGTGGGCCAATGAATGAGAGAAAGAAATTAAGCTTTCCTCCTACACTTTGGCCTCTACAAAACCCGAGAGGGTGATCCCACGATGTATTTATAACCTTCCTTCAAACAATTTCCACATACATTGCACATTAAGCAGATGTATTCTCATTTATTGCTGAATAGATGAAATTCTTCAAGAAATTGGCATTTCCTTGAGAGAATTTAAACATCTACAGCTAAGAATATCAAATACCACAACAGTAGGTCGATTGAAAAGTGTATTTATGAAATTTGTTCTAAAATTGAAAGACTAGAAGTGAGAACAATGTATGCAACAGTCAAGACTAGTGCCATATCCAAGGGTCAGGAGTCAAAACATAATGAATTGAACTACAAGGCAGATTTAATCTTGAACATCCATAATCTTTGCAATTTCCTTACAATTTACAGTTTAACACCCAACCTCCTATGACTACTTATCAAATCCATATGACATAAGCATGAATTTATGACTTAACTAAAGCATTTAGCCCAATCCATTAGATGAAAGAAGCAATTAAATCATATATCAAAGTGGAAGACAAATGACAATTAATGAACAAATCCTTGATCCAAATCCATTAATAACTCATGCAAAGTATCAACATGGAGAGACAATAGGCTTGAGAGATTAGCATTTCTATTCAGGTATGCTTAGAAGCCATATAATTAACCAAATTCACTAGCTCTACTCAAAACTCTAAAACATGGACTATATATGCATTTTCAGTTTTCTTCATTAACACAATTTTGACCTAGACTCCAACCAAAAACCCTTGCCAAACAACCCTGAATTCCTTTTATATTAAGGAGAAAACAAGCCTCATGTTGTTGGAACTTCATTTTAATTTTGCCTTCATTTCAAAATAAATGTCAATTTCATTTACATCTCCAGATGGTTAAATTTGCAACAAAAATCTTCCCACCAAAATGTTTTGCCTCCCAGCTCGTGCATTTTAACCCAGTAAAAGAAAGTAATCTACTCCCATGAAAAATATTTCACTTAGCTCCTTTGTTTTTCATTTTTACTCGCCTTTAACTGTAGCCTTCGTCAAAAGAATTACCAGCAAATAAAGTTTTTAACTCTTGCAAGAAGGCTTTTGATTTCACTTTATCGGATAATAAAAATATTACCCATAGATTTAAAAACTCTTTGCTTCATCAAGTGAATAATTTAATTCACTTTCACTTTGTTACATTCAACCATAAAACCTTTGATTACTTTCATGGAGATTTTAATTTTAAAATCACGCGGGCAATAACACCTTATTACACCTTATTACCCATTATTTAATCTTTCACCTTCAAAATTTCCCGTGCCCCACATTTGTCACCCCATTTAAGACTTTACATTTTCTCGAGCACTATTTGATTTTAAATATTTTACCTTGTATACTGCTTTCAAAAGTTTCCTCGGGCCCACCTTTTCATCGCCCACCCATAGTGCATTAGGTGTTGAAGGGAAAAATGAAGAGATGAACCCACGATGGGCGATGGCCATCGCTCATCGCTAGTTCTTATGAAAAATTTGAACACTAGCGTGCGATGTATTGATCCTGGGTGATGAGGGAAAAACACTAATTTCTCCACTCGTGTTGTAACAGGTGCAATTCCTCCATGGCTCGAACGATGATATGAATCCTCTTCTTGAAAGTTTCTAAAGTCTTTTCAATGGTCTATTATGTGTATCTTACTCTACACCTTCAATCGGCCTTTTGTTCTGAAAGATCTCCATGCAATATCAACAAATCGTCCCCATTTCTCTTGTTGATTTTTGTAGCTCAAAAGGTGGGATGTGGATTTGTTTTAAAACAACTTGAGTTGGATGTGCTTTAAATCATTTTAAAGCAACTCAAGTTAGATATGCTAGATATGCTTTAAAACAATTCGAGTTGGATTTTTAACAACAACAAGATTTTTATTCTTTAATAGAATGTTTTCGAGTTTGTGAGGATAAGATAAATCTAAGAGTGATTTTATGTGTAATTAAAGCCAAAGAAAGCAAGAAAAGATTCTTTCCTTGCACGCTAAGTAAAGCAGCTAGGCTCTATAAATGTAAGCTTGATGTAGCAAACTCATATTGTATTTTCGAAAAAAAAATTTGTTGTTAGACTGAATAGAAGATCCAACATTTGCAGGTTTTTCCCCGCATTGGGGTTTCCTGGGTAAATTTGTGTTATTGTCTACTTGTGATTGGCTTCATGTTATTTTTGCTTCCGCTGTTATTAGTTGTTGATTAACCCAGCTGTATTAATTGTTATAAATCAGATTTCTTTCTGTGAATTTATTGAGCAATTAATCTGTTGCTGGGTTATAGAAATTAACATATTTGTGCCAAAACCTTACAGCGAAGCCCTCGACTCATGCCTTTGATGGACATCCCATTTGAATCCTCTCTCTCGCGCGGGCTTTCACACATACCAATCTGCATTTAAAGGTTTCTAAGACCTTTTCAACAAAACAATTTTATGTATATATGCAGCAACTATGGCATGTATCGAACCACATTCACCTTAGGTTTTTTTTACCAGACAAGTTTACGTGCCTTGTCTATACCACTTCCTCCCTCTCCTGGCGTGCAGCTGGCCCTTTTCAACAGCGTTTGCTTGAAAGATTCTGAGGAATTTCAACAAATTCATTTTGGACATATACTGCAATCATGGCCTTCCCATTACTTGGCGTGGGCTAAATCCACCCCCTTTGGCGCGGGCAAGAGGGATGGGTTTCCATTTGTTTAAAAGTTTCTAAAGTCTTTTCAATAAACCTGCATTATGAATATGTTGTTGGGCACGGCATTCACTAGGGTTTTGTTTTCTCATAAAATCACACACCTGGTCAATGCTTCCATATTTTGCGCACATATCTTTACACGGCAGATTCGAGCCACCATCATGCAGAAAGCAAACCTCTGTTTTGAAAAGCTCTAGCCTCTTTTAGCTTTTGATGGCGCCTTATTCACATCGTAGATAAGAGAATTCCTTATTCTCAATGCTTTCAATGGATGTCTGCATCTTCTTCTGATTCCAAACGCCATAGCAACAGAGCACTCACCGAGCACTACACCAAAGAGAAAATTCTCCAACATTTTCATTAGTGAAAAATATTTTACATTTATTTTGATGGCTTTAACACAAAGTGATTTATCTCCTCTTTATCATTTTCCTCACAGTTGGCTCGAATGGAGTTTTTTATGTTTCTTTTGCTTCATACCATGGCTGCCAATAGAATTCCTCCTCATACAAAATTGAAAACTTCTTGCATCATCCTTTCTATCCTTCTCATAAGCAAGTATCTCTTCTTCAAAAGAAACAGTGAGATTTAATGAACATTAATGAATTTGGCCATATATGACAATTTTCCAACTTCCACATCCAAACTTTTAATTGTTTGCAATTAGCCATCCATTACCAGCAATATATAGATCCTCAAACTTTGACATTGGTTCCTTGACGCTTTATGCTTGTCATATAGATACACAAATGCCAACATTAGTTTATGGTCATTTGATCTCTCTATGCTTGGATCTGTGTCATCACTTGTCTGCCCTTGTATGTAACATTGCAATACTTTCATCTTTAGAACTAAGTGAAGTAGGTTGGGTCCCCATGTGGGCCCTTGTATGTAACATTGCAATACTTTCATCTTGACAACAAATTTTATGGTGAACTGATCAGATGCTACCTCTGAATGCATCTGAGGTGAAAACATAAGTTGGGTTATCATTGAAATCTGCTTTTCACACTTTTTTGAATAGTGAGCAAAAATGGCCAGGTGGGCTCTGGAATCGCCTTGGGAAACGATTCAAACAACCTCCTGGAGCTATGAAAACTTACAGGAATGAAGATATCTACACCGAGAATGGAGTGCAAAAAATGGTTCAGCAAAATGATTCACGAGGTGAAAGATATTAACCAGCAAAGTTGCTCAGTTGAAATTTTCTGCAATTGCACTTGTTCAGGGTCAATTAGAACTCGCCCAATCACCCTTTTGAAAAAATATCAAATCAACACCTAACGAGCTACCACTGGACACAGTAGATCATTCCGGTACACAGAGCATGTGTGCAAGAGAGCTTAGCTTCAATTTTCATTCATCAAAAGATATCGAAGGTCAAAGTTGGCCTCATTGAAACACTATCAGAAGTGCAGATGCAAAACTGAACACATTGCATTTGGTATTGACCTGGTAAAAATAGCAAATCAGCTCATGAGGTTATGAAACTGGAAACAAAAGTTCATAAATGCATGGAGAATGGAGAGCAACAATCATTTTATCTTGATGATCAACTAGTTGCAAGATATAAGCTCAAACAGGAGGCTACTTTGCAAAACAGAAAGTTTGCAAACAATAGAAAAGTGTCAAAACCTTTCAGTTTCACTTTTCAAAACCATGTCAAAACTTATCACAGGAAGCTGAAAATTGACATGCACGTTCACATATGTCATATGAGTGAGTTCAAAAAGGGGGTTTTACATGAAAATCAATAGGCGCCAAATTATGGCCCTCCAAAGTGGGTCACTTAGGCAAATTCTTCAGGGGTGTTTTTGAGTGTGCAAGGGCAAATTTTTCAATATGAGCATCTCAAATTTTTCAATATGAGCATCTCAAATTTTCAAAATTTGAGAGTGCTACCACCACTATCATACTAGGAGACGTGTCCCCATATGTAACATATGGCTATTAGACCCAGGTAAGCTAATAGTCTCAAATGTAATTGTCAATAGTAATCGTGTATGTGCCATATCTAGCCAATATAATCCCAATTCCAAACAATTGAAGGCGAGAATGGAGAGGTGCTTCTCACTTTGAATAAGTGGTGAATTGGGAATTTGTTTTAAATAAATTCTTAGGAAAAATACAATTTATAAACATTGATAAGTTATGTGAGGAATATATAAGGGATAAGAGTAGTTATGAAGATTCAATTGGTTGTGTAACCATAGATTAAGGAGAATTGAAGGGAAAGTTTCAATTCATTCAGAGAAGATTAAGCCTTTCAATTTTTATACCTTTTAAGAATACTTCATAATGACATACACAACTTTGTGCCAAATTTTGGGGACAGAATACAACAAATGCCTCTACATATTATGATGATTATTGCAAATGTTCAACACAATTATGTTAATAGTCTATTTGATTTTGCATCATTTTTGGTGGGAGGAATTCATAAATAACTAGTATCCCTTAAGGTTTACAAGAGAATCCCATATTTTACATGGTACTCTTTCTTATGTCCTATTTTTCAATATCTTAGGAAAGATACTTGGGACCTTGCACTTAAGGTTACATGTGTGTCATTAGAATAAAATTATGAATCCAATTGAAGGAAGAGCATATGTGTGGATATAATTATCAGACTTCATAATAATATGTTTTTAGCACTATTTTGTGCATATAATTATGAGTATGCTAGGGTATGAAAAAAATTTGTGTGATACAGGTTTTTCAAGTTCTTGAGAGAAAAATTAGTTCAAGCCTTAATCAAATTATGAGCATAATTTGGGTGAATGGTTCTATCATTGATATAGGACAATCATTAGAATGTATGGAGCTAAAGTGAAACCACATTTTCTTCTTTTTTGGGTGCTTGAAAGAGTTTCTTTTCTTGAAACCATGTGGAAACTTAATGAACCAAATAAAATAAAATTCACTTGAGGAAACATAGGAAATGATATTTTTTCCCTTATACATTGAGGATGTATAATTTTAATATAAATTCCAAAGAGTTATATGATCCTAAAAAAATAATTGACAAGACTAGAAAGGAAGTGTGAAGATCAAGCTATGAGCATCAATTGGATGAATTTGAGGATTTGATTAGGAGTTTCCTAACTAAAAATAAATTGAAATAAAAAAATTGGGCATGTATTCTCCATGGTGAGAAAAGAAGAAAGGCCCTTGACATAAATTCTCAAGGTGCATTCAATTATGTTAAGGATATAGTTACCAAGATGAAGATAATGAAAATTTTCAATAATTTGGGAATGATACCTCTAATTGCTGCTACAAGACTTACTCCTATGGATGGTATTGTGGAAATATAGGAGCATAGTGATCAGGAAATTGCACAATGTTTTTTTCCAAACCCCAAGGTTATCTACTATGTCAATTGATGATGGTGAGCACCCCACAAAGATTGCACCAAGATAAAGGGTACAACCTCTAGTTTATTATGATATTACAAAATATTATGGTAAAAATATTATTCAAGATAAGGAGTTCAAGAAAATTATTTCTTCACCTAGGAGGCCTATTGTTGCTAACATCCCTTTTGAGAGAACATTATTAAATTTGGAAGAAGGATAAAAATTAGTTCAAGATGTTAGAGCCTTGGTTTGTGAAAAATTCCTTTCAAATGATGACTTTATAAGTTTAGATTAATTTAGGATAATTTTAGTGAAAGTGAAAAAAATAAAAATATGGAAAGAATGAAAGATAATGATCAACAAGGGGTAGAAAATATTAAGGATACTACTCAAATTATTTAAAGGAAAATTAAATTTGTCTTGGCTAACATGAACCCAAAAGAGGGGAGGAGATTGATCAAAGAGAGCGGGTGTCTATTATTTCCAAGATAGGATATATCCTCAACCATCACAATGAATACAATTAGAAAGAAAGATGTTGATGAGGATACCTTGGCGAGTGAGGAGCAACCTAGATATCTATACTTTGGATCTAGATTCAACACAAAGCATGAGACATTAGCTATATGGGTTATGTCTCCAAAGTACAATAAATATCAAATAGCTTGACATTAATGAATTAAGGGGAAATTTAATTATTAAGAGATTATGATATACCTCTCACCCCAAGTTGCATCCCTGGTGGTAAGAACTGCTTTGCTCAATGAAGTTGCGATAAGTAAACAACAACCACATTTTGATAGTAGTGAAAGCACAATAAATTTTTACACATGAATATAATAGGATAAAATCTATGGTAGCACAACCTAAGATAATTACAAAAGAATCTATAACATCTGCTCTTCCTTTACATAACACGTCTCAACAAGATAGGAATAAGTTGATGTTATGAATAAATGATTTAAGGATAAATTAAAGACAAGTCAAGATGCATACACTAAGGAAAATGCAAAAAGAGTCAAAGATATTATAGTTTTTTTTAATAATATTTTTTACCACAAAATGGCATGTATTTTGCATAAGTTTGATGATGCATGAGCTTGTTATGATTGTTTGAAAAAGGCTAGGCATTGTTAATCTAAACATAATGTAAGTATGAAGACATGTTTGAATAAGTGGATTCTAAGGGTTCTAGTGATGAACAATATTCAAGTAAATGAAAAATAAAATTTTGATGCTCCTATAGGAATATCAAGTACACATGAGGTGGTGAGACTATTAAATGATATCTCAACTTATCAAAGAAGGTTTGACTTGATGCTCAAGGAGAAATTTGATAATGTTAAAGCATTAGAAGGTTTCCAACTACCAAAAATACTTGACAATGGTGGTGATTTAAAATCACTAGAGCATTAAAAAGATAAATTTTAGGATATCACCCTAATTTTGATCACATGTATTATTTGGGGGGATTAACCTAGATCTATCTAACACAAATTTGGATAAATTACTAAAATTGGATTTAGGGATTTTTTTTGTGAAGGAGACTAAGTTTTAGTTGGATGTTAGATACAAGACACATCAACATAAGTTATCAACCATCCTTAAATTTAACTAGCCATTTGAGGAGGAGTTTGTCAAATGGATTTACAATTATTCATGAAAACTGAATGATTTGACATTTTGGTACCCTCTTATACAGTTGTGAATAACCTCTTAAACATGTCAATATAGTTCTTAAGGAGTTTATAGTAGTGATTAAATATATGTAATTGTAGTAAAAAAAATTGATTTTTATAAAACTTGACATAAAATCAGGAGGATAATTGCCAACACCTCTTGTAACATCCCACTACCCAACCCCGAAGGGTAAGAGCCAAAAGAGGACAAGATAATTTTTTTTTATATAACTTAAAGAATAACTTACACAAAAAGCACTTTCCAAAACAATGTATCAACCACATACATGGCCAAGCATGGTCGAACACAACCCAAAGGAGAGGACTAATCCACCCTCCACACAAAATCCAAATAGGAGCAAAAGATAACTCCATAAATTTTGCTCTAGAACCCCCTGCTCCGAAACCTTTTGCTATAGAACTTCCTACTCCGGAACTTCCTACTCTGGAATCTACTGCTCCAGAACTTCCTACTTTGGAACCTTCCTGCTCTGGAACTTGTTGCTCTAGAACTTCTTGCTCCGGAGCCTGTTGCTCCAGAACTTCCTGCTCTAGAACCTGTTGCTCCGGAACTTCCTACTCTGGAACCTTCCTACTCTAGAACCTGCTGCTCTGGAACTTCCTGCTCTGGAACCTGCTGCTCTGGATCTTCACAGCAATGACACAAAACAACAAACAGAAAGAGTCAATGTGCCAAAAATTTTGCAGACTAAAACATGAAGGAAAAATACAACCAAGATCTAATTTTTGCATGAAAAATATTGAAGAAAAAGCCATTATGATCATCATAATACAAACGAGTTCGATACCAACATCGAAACTTGTAAACTAAATATAAACATCACATTTCTTCTCATTAATCTATATGATTACATTTTCACTCTCAAGCGAGTACAATATACATAAAGGAATATACATAAATAAAAAGGCATAGCCATGAATAAGAAACATCATTTGATAAATCACGTACAAGAGAGAACACCTCCAATTGATGCTCCAATAACCTGTACACCGGTCCCCAATGGCGGTGGCAACACATCCCTACCATGTGGACTCAAAAGAGGCGACTCCACCGTGTTCGGAGGTAGTCACAAGGCCCAATCAAAAAAACAAGGCAAGGGAACATATGGCTAACATTCACATCAAACATAGAGCAAACATGGAGTATAATGCATTAAAGCCAATATCCCAAAACGTAAATGCTCATACAATAATATGCCAGGTACAACTCATGACTACTGAGGTATAAAGTACATAAGTGTTGACCGAATGGAATGTCATCATGTGTGCTCAAAGGGATGGCACCACACGAAACCGAGTGCACCTCTCATATAGGCAAAGAGACTCAATCATGCCTGTATCAACGCCCTACAGACAGATAACTCAACACCCTACATACGGATAGGCCTTCTCATTTAACCAAATGAGGAATCCAAAAGAAAATATGAAACAATGAAAAATCCATTGAAATCCATCATAAAACCATTTAAAACAACCAAGCAACATTGCTGCTAAATCATTTAAACAACTGATCACAAATGCCCACAAGCAGATCAAATACATTCAAACGTTCATCTTTAAATTCATAAAAGAGACCAATCATATAATCGGTATTACCCTCATTAAATCATCCTAGAAAATCACTTTTAAATCAAATCTAATCTACTAAATGATAGTGCCACAAAACATGGTTCCAGTAGTTGTTCAATCGCATGAGAAAGAGGCATAGAAATATCATAAAAATTAAAGGTGTCTAGATCTAAAATCGGACAACCTAGTTCAAATTTTAATTTTTCTAGATGGATTCCATCTTTGGTTTATAGTTTTATGACTAAAATAGGGTGTTGTACTGAAAAATGTCATTTAATGCATGGCTAGGCAAAAACATGGAAAATGAAAGTGCCCGGATTAAAAATCGGACAAAGACCCAGTTAATATTTTGAAATTTCTACATAGAATCTAATTTTATTTTACATTTTTAACATGCAGTAAAAGAGCAGCAATGAAAAACGTCATTTTACAAGTAGGCACAAATTTGGGCAAAAATGAAAGTGCCTAGAAATAAAATCTGCCAAAGACCCAGTTGAGACCTTGGCATTTCTAAATGAAATCCACCCGAAATTTATTTTTATTAAAAGGATAATGAGCAGCAAAGAAAAACACGTTTTTTTTACAAATTGGGCAAAAATGAAGAATATGAAAGAACCCATAAATCAAATTTTGTTCAACAACCCATTTCATATTTGTTGGAAATGAACAAAAATCTGCCATACAAAATAATATAGGGCAGAAAATTGAATTTAAAACATCCATTATTCAAACCCTCAAACAATACCAAAATGAAATAGAAGAGTTCCTCCAATTTTCATACAATAAAAATAATCCAGATCAGAAAAATCTTAGCCATACAAGAAACATGAGTAAATGCCCAAATTACTAGCCATACAAGATTAAAGGATAACAGAAGAATACCTCAATTTGCTCCAAAACAAAAATGGAGGAATGCTCTAATTGTAAAGCACGGCTGGGTTCCAAACTGGGGCAGCAAGCAAGAAATGGCATTCTAAAATCAACAACTAGATGCCCACAGAATCTTCTCAGCAAAAACTCCACATTTCTCCCCAACTTTGTCGCTCAATTCATGGGGTTTTTCCTTCTCCTTCCAAAATAGAAAATTTCTTCCCTTCCAAAAGAATAACTCCCTCCAAAACAAAAATAAATATATATATATATATGAAAGACAAGGCTTCCCCCATTTTTTTTTAACTAACTCCTCAACACAATAAAAATGAAATAAATCATTTTATTAAATAAACTATTAATGCTCTCTGAAGCAATTAATTAAAATCACTAATTATACAATATTATTTATTTCATATAAAAGTAATAATTTTAATCCACACGTTAAAATACAGAAAGCCCCCAAATAAAATTTAAATAAGACTATGAGAGCTCACAAGATGGATTAATAAAATCATTAAAAATTTCCAAATGAAATATACCATTCTCTGAATGATCAATAAATAAAAAATCATTTAAAATAACATATTTAAAATCTCATGAATAAAACCATTCAAATATAAAATCAATTAAACACAATGAGATACCATATATGAAACAACGAAAAGATGCCAATGAAAACACATCATAACACTGACAACCAAAATAGATGGCCACATAACAGATTCATGAAAACCATAACAAAATACCTCAACAAGACATACTGGTAAGCCACATACAACTAAAAGGTGCTTCAGACATACGACTGCAAGGTGCTCCAGACATATGGCTGCAAGGTGCTCTAGACATTACCATTAGGTAACCGGATGATAAGACATCAATAAGGAAACACTACCCTAACAGGGTACAGTGGGCTAGGGTAGGGGACATTTGTCCTGTAACTACCTTCAGTAACCACCATAAGGGAATATGAGTATGCTCAGGCTTGTGGATCCAGGCGGAGTCGATACTCAGTACCTGCATCACTTCCAATTACACGTCAAAGTACATGTGCATATAATATATATCATATAGTCAAAGCAACACCAATTATCAGGAAGAGAGTCATGATATTGTAAGCCTCTCGGATACGAGTGTTACGACATCATCCCTTTCATGTCCATAATCATACAAAATCAATGATAATAGTATATAAACATTTAAGCATGTAATCCAGAATATTAACTAATCATGATAACCTTTCCATACTCATCAATGTCTAATCTCATTATGATAACATTTAACAGTTAGAATACCAAATCAAAATCAAATGCTATCTTACCCAAGCTGAAGTTAGAGAGATGTTACACCTCTCATTTATAAAAATCACCCAAGGCTTTCAATTGAGATTATTTAGTTATTGTAATGACAAAAAAAGTACTCCTTAAGATGGCCTTGATTTAGTGTTGTAATATGTCTAACATATTCACACTAGGTCTTGGGCCCTTGTGAACTAAATGAGCTTATTGGTGCCTTATTTAGAGTATTGTAAAGTTTTGTAACACAATTTCACACTTTTCTAGGGTTTTATTAAATAATTGGGCTTCTTTATGCTTTAATTGGCCTTATTTTACATCCACAAGCCTTAATTAATGCATCTTTTCAAGGATAATTCTAACATTAAACCAAGATCCAATCACAATTTAGGTGTTTTTAGGTTGTGTGGCCCAGATTTAGTGATTTGGGACTCATACTCCACCTTGGCCGTATGAGTTCCACCTAGGTTTTAGGGCCTTGATCTGGATTTTACATCATTCTAATTTTTTTTGAAAATGTGTCCCATAGTTAAGCCTAATGGGATTCATATGCCACTTCTGGCGTATGAGTCCCGTGTGGCCCAAAATTAAATTTAATTCAAATTCTTGGTAGGATTTTATTCTCCTAGATCTGATGTTGGCTTGTAGTATTGTAATTTTGAGAAATTTGGCATAAGCAAGTATAAATACAAGGTTATTTCACTCATTTTTCACCTAGAAAGTTTACAAGTGACCTAGCAACTTGAGTATTCATGCATTATAACAAATTGGAGTTCACAAGGGCATTCAATAGCATTCAAATGTTTACAAGAGCATTCAAGAGCTTATTATCAAGTGTTTTAGAGCATTATTCAAGCATCAAGCATCATGTCAAATTCATCATGCATCATGTTTATTTTTGAGCTAACATTTGTGATGTAGGGTTTCATGATTCAAGTTAGCATTCAATTCAAGATCCATATCATTCAAGCAAGAGTCAAGATCTACATGGTCCATTGGATTCATTTCATACATGTTTGTAGCACTTTATTGCTAGGGTTTGGTGAGTTGCAACATTATATTTTGTTCATTCATCATTCTCCTTTCCTATTTCATTTCATTTCAAGGTTTGATTACCAAAATGGGGTTCGACCAAGGAAAACCCCTTTCTACTAACAAAACAACATTTTTCCCTCTCTTTAGTGTGTGATTTGTAGATCTAGGTTGAATAAACATTCAAGAGAAAGTTTAGAGAAAGTTGTCAAGTGTTCAAAGTTGTCAAAGTTGTCACCTAGCATTGGAGATCATTGAAAGGCATCTACATGTTGCAAATTAGAGATTCGGATCCGAAAATCAAGTGGAAAGGACAAAGCAGATATTACAGAGAAGAATCAGACTTTGAATTTCTAGAAAACTATAACTGGAGTGAGACGCCACTTTTGGCATATGAGTCCTAGTATAGGAAAATTTGTAGATTTTAGGAGTTTCAACTATATCTCTGCCAAATTTCTATTCCTACCCAGAAACCCTAATCTGGGACTAAATCACCCAGACTGGCGTATGAGTCCCAATAGGCATTAATTTTAGTTTTTCAGTATTTCAAGTCTTCATCCAGGCCTCAACAAGTTTCTAGATGCACACTTCTGATTTCTTAGCTTTCTATTCTAATTTACATGCATTTTTAGGTCATTTAGTGAAACCTTGCATTGCATTAGGTTTAAGCATTAGGTATTGCATTTCATTAGTCTTTCCAAGCCCTAGCTTGGTGGTGAACCCCTCTTTAGTTTATAATCATACCCTAGGACAACCCTATTGCAGATCTATTTCTCCTTTGCATACTTTAGATTGAGATCTCTAGGGTTTTCCTTGAATGATTGTGGTAGAAAAGTGTTGTTCTATGTCCCAAACCATAAAGCAACCATTTTACCTCATTTCAGTTATGCATATTTTCAAGAGGCTAGGGTTTTTTTGGGAGTTTCATAAGTTTTTCAAATGTTATTTTTGGTTGTTTATGACTCATCCGTCTATATTTTCTTTAAATTTTATTATTCTAGTGAGGAAGGATTTTCAAGGATGGATAAGATTGGAATGGAAAGTGCCAACTACATGTGGCATTTGGATAATTATTATTTTTCCATAATCTCTTGCTTGCTATGGTGGAGTGGAAATATTAGAGATATTGATAGTGTATCACTTTTCATCTCGTACAATTTTCACTACCCTCTTCACTAGTTCATTGTATGATAAAATACTGTCTGAGATTAGCTACAACAACTTAGAGGAGGATGATGCTATCTCTCCCTTCAATTGTTATTCCTCCATCTATAGTGGATGAGATTGGTAAAATTGCAAAGGGAATCACCCTCACTAGCTCCACATTCCCCACTCTAGCTACTAAGTTCTAGGTGGAAACACTAACCCCTCTACAACCACATTCTTTTTCCACATATATAATTACATCTAACTGTAGATCTCTTTCTCATTTATCTTCATCACCATGTCAACCTAAATACAATCTCTTTATTACCATGAGAGGTTAGAACATATTTTTCTCTAACTAATTCTTCTAATTTCTTGTAAACGCTCATGAACTTCTCAAAAAAAATCTGTGTCCTTTCTTCAAACAATTTGTAATCAATTCATCAAACAACTATAGAATGATGTCACTCATCAGTGGGGATTTTCTTTGTAATTCTTTCTATCAAAGGATTGGATCTTTATACTATAATCAGGTAGAAAAAGTGAGGGAAAATATTTGTAATATATGTAACCCCTATTTGAAGAAATACAAAGAAAATTGTTCTCTATCAATTCTTTCTTGATACAAATCTTTGTTTGAAATGGTATGAATGAATGTTCTCAATTTAGTGTCATTTTTTGTTTTATATGTGTATGCCTTTGAGGTAAGGAATTAAGAATTTTGAGTTTCTTCACCATATTTTCTATGTTAAATTATTTATATTGTGTTAGTTATTACTTAAGGAGTATATTTATAAGTCTTTTACAAGAAATAATGGAGAATATAAATGTTGCAAATGATTATTAAGTAGGACCTAGGTTGTTTGAACCATATTTAAAAGTTTCATCTTTATAAGGAAATGGTAAATGATTACAAATCATCAAATATATCCTCATCAGCATTGATAGTTTTAATAATTTAATTTGTAATTCCTCAAATAGGCAGCAATCACTATTCAAAGAATCCCTTCCAACCCAATGTTGTAGGGGTTTTCAAGAGTCATAAATTTTAACTTGGAATTTTGTTTAGGCTAAAATTTTATGTGGAAGTATGTCTTGATGAGTTGATTGGAATGTCGAATAAACTTGATTTGGTTGGAGCTCATTTTGGCACTTTTCCAAAACCAAATTCTTTCATTTGGGGCCTCAAAATAAGCTTTTAGTTATTTTTCAATATTTTCTAAATTTGTTTTTTCTTAATAATTTTGAACTCATGCTTCCAATTTGAATTTTAAGTTGACAATTAGTGTCACCATGGTGGTAGGAAGCTATTTCATAATTATCCATTTTTGGTAATTTCACATGCATACCCCTTTGACCTCAAAAATTATAAAATATATTACTACCACTATAGTGACACTAATTGTGAACTTAAAATTCAACTTTTCATATTTTAGTAGATATAAGGGTTATCATTTTAGTTGTAGAAGCATAGAAGAATAATAATGAAGCCTAGAATTGAAATTATTTTTTGGTTGAATACTTAAAAAATTTGAATTGTAGGCATGTAAAATGGGTTTCTTTCTTACAAGGTTACACCTTTGTCCTAAAGCACAAATGAGGAAAATAGAACTAGGTTTTTGATGCTTTGAGTAGGCATACTGTACTTTTGACCAAAATGGAAAATAAGGTAGTTAGTTTTGACGCTGGATCAATATCTGTATGAGTAATAATATTTTTTGGGAAATTGTTAAACAATTGTAGATTTCAGTACCTAACAATATGGAGCACATTAAAGGTGAATATTTTATACATGATGGCTAACTCTTCAAGGTAAAGTGACTATGTATTCCACTTGGATCTATGAGAGAGAACATAATCAAATAATTTCATAGTAGTGGGTTGGTTGGTAATTTTGGCAAGGATAAGATGACAACTTTGGTAGAAGACAAATATTATTAGGAAAAGATGAAGAGATGTGTAACTAGATATGTGACCAGGTGTAGGATCTGTCAAATGGCTAAAGGAAATTTATATAATACATGCTTATATGCCACTACCAATACCTACAAGACCATGGATAAGCTTAAGTATGGATTTTGTATTGGGGCTTCCAAGCACACAATGAGGTAATGACTCCATCTTTGTGGTTGTTGACCACTTCTCAAAGATGACACACTGTATTTCCTACATGAGGTAATGACTCCATCTTTGTGGTTGTTGACCACTTCTCAAAGATTGGATTACTAGTAGCAGATAATTGACTCGACATAGTTGCAATCTTAACATCCAATGAAGATACATGAATGAAACACCAATGAGTACTACATCTACAAAGAGAAGAAATATCCTAACACTTATCAAAGCTCAAAGACTCACTCATAAATGTTAAGTACTTCATTCAAATCTATTGCTCAAAGGCAACAAACATCTTCAAAAAATTATCAAAATTACAAAACTTGATCTTGTATTATGATCAATTCTCACTCATGCATCAAAGTGCAAGGGGGATCAAAATTTCAGTCGCCTCTAATGTCTGACCAAATCATATTTAAAAACTTTACATCATAATGATCAGCAACTTCTTGAAAATTGAATCTTGGGAGAATTGTAACTACCAATTCATTGAATAAGCGTTTTGTGGGAGATTAGTCGATCTTTGTTCAACAAAGACACATAAGAATTTATGGCTATTTTGAGGATGATTATAATTATGTCACATCTTTTGATTGATTAGGATAAGGGAATGAATCACCAATCTTTTCAAATAAGCCCTGTGTCCTCCATCTCATGTGAACAACTTGTAATTTTTCAGTTTGGTAATTAATGACATGCCAACTAAGGAACATATTCATGTGGATGGCTTAAATACAAAGGATTTATCCAATACCAAAGCAAACTTCACTAAAATAATATCACATCACTATTGATTTTATTAAATTTGAGGCAACCTTAATGTCCTTGCATCATTAATAACTCTCGAGTAAACTATACTAGCTTAGGTCCCTTTATCCTATATATCAAGCAAAATCACTCCCATTCTTCACAATGATAATCATTGTTTCAAACATGTTGAGCACCTCAAGCGACGTTGCTTCTAAGAACAATAGTGAATTCCTCTCAATTGAGGGTGTGGAATGTAGTACGATGAAGCAGTTGGTTGCAAACCATCTTAGGGAGGTATTCTTTATTTGCATCGATGTAGAAGAGGTCATGATCAGGAGGATCATTGGAGCAAATTTATTGGCCCAAGTGCATGTGCATAACTTTGCACTACTGGAGTGTTTCTTGTATAACATCATTCACACCTTCAAGAAATTGGAATGGGGAGCTAGAGCTATCGAACATCTAGTGAGGCCAACATGTTTGGATCATGTTGAAGCTACCTTGGGAAACATTTTGCATGTTGGACTAGTAGGAGACACCATTTGCATCACTACTACATTGCGGAATGAGCAAGCAAAGAAGGCGGTTGCTTTACCCCGTGTTTGGGTGGAGTGGAATTCATATGTTGGAGACGTTTTCCAATTTTGTGGAGTTTAATGAGAATATCTTCTCCCCTACATAGATTGAGCATCTCCAGGAGGTGGTGGAGGGAATCTGCATACTCATTTTCACCCTTTGTGCTTGAAAAAAATCTATTACAATCCCCTGTTTTTAGCATGTAATACAAATAATATTGTGAATATATTTAAATATATAATCTTTTTGGCATTTGATTATGTCTCATGTGATGCAATAATCTTGGGACTCCTTGTTTTCAATTCTGTGTTTTTCATTTCTGTTGTGATGCACTTCTTTATTTTTCATAGTTGTAATGTATTTCATTGGTTTATGCTTTAGCTAAATATCACCTTTGCAATGTGATTTACTTTTGGTATTGCTATTTTCCCTTGAATGAATCTTCAAATAATCGAGATGATAGCTTAAAATAGCTTTAATGGATAATGTCGGGCTTTGGGTGGGGTTTTTTAAAATGCCTTTGAAGTCTGCCTCAATTCTAAAAACCACCCCATTATCCACTTTCTCATAAGATCCAACTCGAAACCCCATTTTAGGGCCTTCTCTAGTAAGAATATTTTAGAAAGAGCCTTAGGAACATACTTAGTCTTTTGAAAAATAGCTCATTATGGGAATGAGTTAGGTTTCTAGAACCCTGTTGGGAACCGACAAAGGTTTTAGAACCTAATGAAAGCACCAAAATAAACTTGAATTTTTCTTGACTTTTCTTTCTTTCATCAGCATGCACTAGAGTTACAAGAACCACCCCAAGACCTAACACCCTTTCAAAACTTCATGAAGGGGCCGACGTGAAACAACTTAAGTTAAAATTTTAGATGATCAGGCAAGGAAAAGGTTGTGGAAACTCAATTGACACCTGACATAGTTTCAAAAACTAAGTTTAAAAGTGACAACTTTAGCATGACTAAATTTTCTTAAGGGTGGACATGGTTTTTGGAGGGTGTGACCAAAAATATGGTAACACACTTATACACTATATATTATTTCCTTCAATTCTTGACATTGATCAAAACCTTATATGCTTGCTCTATATAATTCAAGGGTAGTGGGATACCAAAGAACTAATAAAATGAAGAAGACTTAATCCTTTGATTCCCTATGGCCTATTAGAGAAACCCACACATCTTACATTTTTATTTGGATTTTTTATAAGGCACATTATTTTTCAAACTTAATCAATGACCAATAATTTCTAACTATGTTGGTCAGTGACATCAATGTTGGAGAATTCCAAGATCAAAGAGCATGAAACAACTTCCACAAATGAATAAAATATGCACAATAGTGTGTCTATACAATGAAGATTGTGTAAATACAATGTTCAAGCCTTGCATATATAGGCAAGGATGAGGAGGTGAGAAGGTAGGAGTGAAACTCTCACTAACCCTCTATAAATGGGACACTTGTGAGCTCACTTTTGACAAGTGGGTGAGTAAGTGGCAAGTGTACATGCAATAGATGTCTCAAGTCATGAGGACACATGTCTCAATGCTATAAAGTGAGACAAAATAAAAAGAATCCTAAGTAAACTTATGCTAGGTGTGAATAGGTCAATCCTAGAAAGGTGATTAGCTAACTATGTATGATAATGAATCTATTTACATTAACCCCCCTTAAGTGCAACTTAGGGAGAAATGTATGCACTAATGATGAGTCTCGGCTACTAGGCCATGTTAGGTACTCATGTATAAATTTCTCATAAAGTGGAGTAAAGGAGAAAATCGAGTGCAAAATAAAAATCCCTCTCCTAAAGAGAAATGATGAAAAGAAATAAAATGTATAGGTGAAGAAGATACAGGGACTCATGATGACCCCCGAAGGACTACTTCTAGCACAAATTAAGACTAATTTTTCCCCCATAGGAGTGAAAAGAGAGAAGGTCATGTGACTCCCCTAGAAAATGTGAAGTGATGAACTCCATATGAAGAAATTCTTCCTCCCAAAACTAAAATTAGAAGAGAAACCTTGCAACCTCCCCTCAAGATGGTGCTTGTAGTGTTGGTATATGCTTGACACTAGATGCTAAAGATGATCCACAAATGTTGAACAACATTTCTCCCCTTGGAAAGAAACAACACCACAAACATATGCAAAATGGCTTCCCATTCTAGATAGGAATACATAGGAAACTTGTAAGGTGAATTTATTTGAATGATGTACATGATTCAAAGACTGAAATGATGCCAATGATGCCTTCGAATGATTCTCAAAGATCTCCAAGCTAATGGTGATATTATGAATCAAGTACCATAGAAGATTTTGGAATAGGGACTATGGATGTATGGTTATGTCTAGACCAATGTGAATCTAATACTACTACAGATTATGATAACTCACGAATTTCTGCATAATCTATCATGATAGAAGTCGATGTAAGTGAGGAAAGAGTAATATGCAACTTCATTGAAGCTAACATCAAATAGAAGACAAATATCCTCAACGGTGTCATCCAAATCTGAAAGGTGGGATTCTACAAACAAACATGTGATGTCTGGTAGATATGCATCTCAATGTGGTGGATCTGTAATTATAATGATATCAACCATCATAACTAAAATTACTTATGAATTAACGAGAATTTAAATAGCCACATGCTAAAAGTCATAAATAACTTTTTTTACTTTCATATTTTATTTATTTTACATGACCAATATTCAAATGGAAACTACAATCTTTACATAGTATAATTGAATTTGAAATGCAACATTACAATAATGATATTATGATAATCTTGTTTCTTTCACATTACATATATACATTGCATTAAAGCAACATGTTTACAATTACACCAATATGTGTTATTAAATATTCCATATCTGGAATCATGCATCTGTCTCACAAGTCTCGATGAGTCATTTACAAAAGGGAGAGCATCACTCAAGTGATTTTCTTCCAACCACAAATCAGCGGTCCCTTGCACACCTTCCATCTGAAAGTGGCCCTACCCTTCCTAAAGAGTATAGATAAAGGAAACCAACAAATTTCATGCCATCTGAATCCTAGTGGTGTTCCCTACATAACCCAGTCAACCATACAACTTTAGACAAACCTCTAACTAAGTATGACTATTCTGACTGGATTATGAAATATGGAACATTGTGAACCGATTAAATGCAAGCAAAGACTTTTGCATCACTTTGGCCAAATTGTTTAATATAATAGACACTTCCATGGGAAATGCAATCATGTGTTCATCCTATGGTTTATCACACATTTTACTCATTTTATTGATCATCTAATTTTTCTTAAGGATTTAATTATTTATATTGTTTGTAAGTGACTAAAGTTATTAAAGTATAAGGATTTAAGACTAAACATGAATTTATTTATATTGTTTGTAAGTGACTAAAGTTATTAAAGTATACTTCTTATAAAGAACTTTTGCTTTGTATACTCGCAATTCACGAATCTTGGCTACTGCCACACATTCATATGTCCTTACAATTATATCAAAATAATATAAATACTTCCTTAAATTTCATAATATATGATATTTAATCTTTTGCAAGTTAGATCACATTTCAAATATGTTATCCTCAAATTCAGCACACTCAATTCAAGGGATAACCCCTACCAAACTTGTTTGTTTTGTAGCCCACATACTCTAAGCACGTAAAACAAGGAAAATTGCATTGGTCCTTGTGTGTGGTCACCCATCCTCAATAAGTCTTTCTGAGCATTAGATTTTGTTAGTTTGTCAAAATTCGTATTTTAAACCAAGTTGTGAAATTTCAGTTTTAGGAGTTAGAAATTTTTTTGCACATGTAAGAGCTCTATTTTTCACCATTGTTACATATTTCATGCCTCTAAGTCATTTTTTGGCACATGTAGGAGCGCTGATTTTTAGTGCTTTTACATATTACATGTAGGAGCTTTGTTTTTCACCGCTCTTACATATTTTATGCCTTAGTCATTTTCTGGCACATGTAGGAGCGCTAATTTTAGCTCTTTTACATATTACATGTAGGAGCTATGTTTCAGCGCTCTTAAATATTTCATGCCTTAGTCATTTTCTGGCACATGTAGGAGCGTTAATTTTTAGCGCTTTTGCATATTACATGTAGGAGCTTTGTTTTTCACCGCTCTTACATATTTCATGCCTTAGTCATTTTCTGGCACATGTAGGAGCATTGATTTTCACTGCTTTTACATATTTCACATGTAGAAGCTCTATTTTTCACTATTACATATGACATGTAAAAGCTCTATTTTTCACCACTTTTACATATGACATGTGTAAAAGCTTTTTTTTTCACCGCTTTTACATATTTCACATGTAGAAGCTTTGTTTTTCACTGCTTTTACATATGACATGTAAAATTTCTGTTTTTCACCTCTTTTACATATTTCACATGTAGAAACTATGTTTTTCACCGCTTTTACATATGAAATGTAAAAGCTTGATTTTCATCGCTCTTGCATATTTCATGCAGAAGTTTTGTTTTTCACCGCTTTTACATGAAACTACTGAAGTCCTATAATATGTTGAAGCACTTATTTTTAGTGCCAAGAAGAATTTCAAGATGAAGCTTTCTCAATAGCTTCAATGAAAAAAATGATGGATTTCCAACTTATTTTAGATTTGAAAGGCATTGGAAAGTCTTCAATCTCATTGGAGGAGTTAATCTCAAGAATCCTTGTCATCTCCAAAGTACACTCCAATGCCAAACAGTGATGAAGTGCACATCATCATGAGGTTTTCATGGAGAAAGATGTTGAAGAAGGCCAAATTTTTCCTTAGATTACATTTCCTAGTTTTAGCATTTTTCATGTTTTATGTAAATAAGTTTTGACATTTTACATGTCATTTTGTAAAATGTAATTACATGTAAAATCAGAGATGTTTTCCTATAATGATGGACACCATTTTTGAATAATTTTTTTAAGTAGGTGAGATTTTCCTAAATTTTCTCACCTACTTTTCCTAGATTTTCTCTTCCCTCTCTTTTATAAATATGAGGGAATTCTTTTGTAATAGCTATCTTTTATCTCTTGCAATGAAGTGCTGCTCATTTTGAAAAAAATATATGAAACTTTGTGTTCATCTTTATGAATCTAAATCTGATCAATAAAGAAGAAAGTTGCATACCAGACTTTGTGTTGGAATCAATTCTCTTATGGTTTTATCAAATTGGTGGTGATTAGTGTGTGAGATCTAAAGGCTTCAAAAAAATCTGTGTAAACTTTGTGTTGCACTTTTTATTCATTTTTGAGTTTATGTTTGGTTAACTATTGGTGGATTATCTACAAGACTTTGTGCTTGTAATTGTTCATGTTGTTCGTGGAATTTTTGTATCTAAGATCTTGAGTTTGTGCTTCTAATACAACAAATGTTCCATCTCTTAAGGATCCATCGGTGAAAAGCTACAAAACGAATTTGTGCCTTCATGAGATTTTCTTTTTTATTTTATTGTTTATTATTATCATGCTGGTATCTCTATGCTTTGCTTTGACAAGATAGAGATATTGAGATTACTGCTTATTTTTAGTTTAAAGTTGTATCGAATTAGAACTATCAATCGTGAAGCATTGTAAAACATATTCTCTGAAAAAAGAGAGAAGTATGAATGTGACACACCCCCCATCTTGTAATTGTAGTGTACATTTTTTGAATACTTAATTAGTTTTACTTTAGTTTTAGTCAGCAGTAAGATGGGTTCCTCCCCTTTCTGAGAGGAGAGATTACATCTCACACAGCTGTGGTTGAAATCAGGTTGTGTAATCTGTTGAAAAGGGATTACATAATTTTCACCCAACAAAATAGTGTCACCTTCCTACCACGAACTCATGATTTTGGAACTACTATTGAAAAGTCTTGACAACTCGTAAATATCAATAAATAAAATTTCTATCCTCTTCCATATTTGATTGAACAAAATAATTTCATTATAAATTTATGGTTTTTCTATGTTTTCTCTTTCGGTTTCATTCAAGAAAAATAAATTATAAGACCAATGAAGGTACAACATGTTATCTATTTCTTTTTACAAGAGTATGCATATATATATAGAATCTATGTCATAATAAAAGCTCTAAGTAAAATCTGATTACTCATTGCCATAATAATCAGTCTAAGCATCAAGCTTTTCATACATATTTACAAATATATTAAAAATAATTTATACATACTTATATATATATATATGCCAACATATTTGGTTCGTGTTGAAACTATCCCAAAGGAAACCTTACTGAGTATCTGGGTGTTGGACTTGTAGGAGACACCATTTGCATCACTAATACATTGAGGAATGAGCAAGCAAAGAAGGCGGTTTCTTTACTTCGTGTTGGCCTGGAGTGGAATATGTTGGAGACATTTTCCAATTTTGTGGAGTTTAATGAGAATCTCTTCTCCCCTATATATATTGAGTGTCTCCAAGAGGTGGTGGAGGGCATCTGCATACTCATTTTCACCCTTTGTGCTTGAAAAACTTGTATTAGAATCCCCCTTTTTTTGGCATGTAATACAGAAAATATAATGAATATATAAATATATATTTTTTTTGGCATTTAAATCTGTCTAATGTGATGCAATAATCTTGGGACTCCTTGTTTTCAATTCTATGTTTTTCATTTTTGTTGTGATGCACTTCTTTATTTTTCATAGATACAATGTATTTCATCGGTTTATGCTTCAACTAAATATCACCTTTGCATTGTGATTTACTTTTGGTATTGTTATTTTCCATTAAATGAATCTTTGAATAAACGAGATGATAGCTTAAAATAGTTTTAAGCGATAACGTTAGGCTTTGGGTGGGATTTTTTAAAATGCCTTTGAATTCCACCTTGGTTGTAAAAACCATCCCATTATCTGCTTTCTCATAAGATCTGACCTGAAACCCCCTTTTAGGGCCTTCTCTAGTAAGAGTCTTTTAGAAAGAGCCTTAGGAACATGCTTAGTCTTTTGAAGAACAATTTTTTATGGGAATGAGTTAGGTTTCTAGAACCCTGTCGGGAATCGGCAAAGGTTTTAGAACCTAATGAAAGCACTGAAATAAACTTGACTTTCACTTAAATTTTATTTCTTTCATCGACATACACTAGGGTTATGAGAACCACCTCGAGACCCGAAACCTTTTCAAAACTTCATGAAGGGGGCGATGCAAAACAACTTAAGTTAAAATTTTAGATGATCGAGCAGGGAAAAGGTTGTGGAAACTCGATCGAAACTCGACATAGTTTCAAAAACTAAGTTTAAAAGCGACAACTTTAGCATTACTAAATTTTCTTAAGGGTGGACACATTTTTAGGAGGGTGTGACCAAAAATAAGGTAACACACTTATACACTATATATTATTTCCTTCAATTCTTGACATTGATCAAAACCTTATACACTTGCTTTATATAAGTCAAGGGTAGTGGGATACCAAATAATTAATAAAATGAAGAAGACTTAATCCTTTGATTCCCTATGGCTTATTAGAGAAACCCACACATCTTACATATTTTATTTGGATTATTTATAAGGCACATTATTTTTCAAACTTAATCAATGACCAATAATTTCTAACAATGTTGGTCAATGACATCAATGTTGGAGAATGTCAAGATCAAAGAGCATGAAATAGCTTCCACAAGTGAATAAAATATGTACAATAGTATGTATATCAAATATAAAATGAATATTGTGCAAATACAATGATCAAGCCTTGCATATATAGGCAAGGATGAGGAGGTGAGAAGGTAGGAGTGAAACTCTCACTAACCCTCCAAAGATGGGACACTTGTGAGCTCACTTTTGACAAGTGGGTGAGTAAGTGGCAAGTGTACATGCAATAGATGTCTCAATGCTATAAAGTGAGACAAAATAAAAAGAAGAGAGTAAACTTACATGCTAGGTGTGAATAGGCCAATCCTAGAATGGTGATTAGCTAACTAGATATGATAATGAATCTATTTACACTAACCCCCCCTTAAGTGCAACTTAGGGAGAAATGTATGCACTAATGATGAGTCTCAACTACTAGGCCATGTTAGGTACTCATGTATAAATTTCTCATAAAGTGGAGTAAAGGAGAAAACCCAATGCAAAATAAAAACCCCTCTCCTTAAGAGAAATGATGCAAAGAAATAAAATGTACAAGTGAAGAAGATAGGACTCATGATAACCCCCAAGGACCACTTCTAGCACAAAGTAAAATGAATTTTCCCCCCATAGGAGTGAAAAGAGAGAAGGTCATTTGACCCCCCTAGAAAATGTGAAGTGATGAGCTCCATGTGAGGAAATGCTTCTTCCCAAAACTAAAATTAGAAGAGAAACCATGCAACATCCCCTCAAGATGATGCTTGTAGTGTTGTATATGCTTGACATTGGATGCTAAAGATGATCCAAAAATTTTGAACAACATTTCTCCCCTTGGAAAGAAACAACACCACAAATATATCCAAAATGACTTCCCATTTTGGATAGGAATACATAGGAAGTAAGGTGAATGTCTTTGAATTATGTACATGATTCAAAGACTTAAATGATGTCAATGATGCCTTTGAATGATTCTCAAAGATCTTCAAGCTAATGGTGATCAATATTATGAATCAAGTACCATAGAAGATTCTAGAATAGGGACTATGGATGTATGGTTATGTCTGGAATAATGTGAATCTAATACTACTACAATTGATGATAACTCATGAATGTCTACACAATCTATCACGATAGAAGTCGATGTAGGTGAGGCAAGCACAATATCCAAAGATGGAAATGGTGGTGCAACTTCATCGAAGATAACATCAAATAGAAGACAAATATCCTCAATAGTGTCATCCAAATCTGAAAGGTGGGATTCTACAAACAAACATGTGATGTCTGGTAGATATGCATCCAATGTGGTGGATCTTGAATTGTAATGACATCAACCTGTTACCTGATTTTTAGCTTTCAGGTGAAATCAGGTAACTTAGTGTTTATTCTTTTTTTTGTTTTCATTTAAATGTTAAAAGATACTTTATTTTCTACTAAGTTCATCAATATGCATGAAAGAGATTGTCAAAAAATAGATTGCATTTTATTCCAATGTTGCAATTACAGATAAATGAGAAAGAGAACCATATGTATTGCAAATGTAATCTTTATTGATAATCATGAGAGTATAAATGTCCCTCACAAGCCAAGGGACTAGCTATCCTAATGCTAGTAAAGAAGAAATCATACGCATATGGATAACAAAATTAAATTGCATATAACATGAAAAGGGACTCATCATTGCTTGGTGGAATGACGAATCTTGTTGACTTGGCCTCACATCATCTCAATCCTGCTCTGCTTCTTTGCTTCTATTTGACACCCTCCTCGGTACTCCTAGGTTTCCTACATTGGATTAAAACAATGTTGTTAGAGAAATGAAAGATCCCTGATCAAAATTATATGCAAAACATCCATAAATGTGTGATCTAATGTCTACAAGCATTAAAATAGTAGCATATCGTAAGTGTCCCTGAAAAAAAGGAAGGAGTGATAAAAAACACCTATGATATTCTTTTTTTATCTAACTATTTGTTCCTTGTGCAGATTTAGGACAAATCTTGTTATTGTGTTGATTTAGCTAATTACAACATGTTGGGTAAATGTGGCTCCCACGACGGTAGAGCTTAGCATGCTTCCCTCTGATGTTTTAAGAGGGATAGGAAATTGAGAAACTTGATCAAATCAATGATAGACATGCTATTAATGCATTAAATCAATATGGAATCACACCAATTAATCAACTTTCATTATCATATTCAAAAGATGCAACACATAATTTGAGCTGTCAAGAGTTCATACTTCATCTTTTCATAGTGAATCAATCAATAGGCTGCCATCATGTCAAAAGGAAGGTACATTTTGTTGGACATGTATTTCAACCATCTTAAGTGGATCCATGATCCATTTTATTAAATGAAGTAAATGATTCCAAAGATGCATCAAGTTCAATTATGCATCTCTTAAAATGAAGGAGAAATCAAGGCATGCCTGAATCCATCATGGGGCAACAAGAAGGAACATTTCAAGGCACTGTCCAACTCATCTCACCTCAATCCTATTGGATAGCCACACATCACATAGGATGGTGAGCTTTCAAGTCACCAACATAGGTGACATGTGTCTTCCCACTAAGATTAAAGTGAGGAGATGGTGTTTGTTTGTTGCACATGATCAAAAGGACTGAAAGGTTGTGAAGACCAAGTAACAAATGTGTGGGGAAACAAGCAATTGTTGGGGAAATCATGAAGATTGGGGTAGTCCTAAGGGAATAATCAGGAAAGCAACCATGAATGCACACTACATGGATAATAAAAGGATATGACAGTCACTAAGTAAGTAATCTACAAAGGTCATGATTCTATTTGACAAGGATGAAAGGATAGTATCTTCAAAGGCATGGCCGTAGGATGGACGCATAGGCTGTAATATGCATGAAATTTTTGGTTACATGATGCTAAGAATACATCACAGTCATGGGACTATCATAACCGTGCAAGAGGATAGAAGCAAATAACATTTCTATACCTATTTGAAATGAAAATAGCAAGCACATCTTCACTCAAGTTGAGGATAGACCACTATTCAAGTCACCAAGAGGCAGTCAACATACATGAGGCAATCATGGAAATGGTACACAGAGTAGATTATCCAGTAGAAAGTTGAGTGTACTAAGAGGGTGTTCCTCTAATCAGCTAATACAAAATAAAGAGACTTAATCAGGTTGTATATGTGACCCTTCTATTGACAATGCCAATTATTCATTGCAATTTCCAATGTATGAGTTGTGAGAAACATCTTATCTATGGATTAACTAGCAGCTATGCCTTGGTGGAAGGTCGATATACATGGGAACAATAGGAACTTGAGGTTTTCGACAAAAGAGTTTAACCACTGACCTATTAAAGCAATAAGAGAACACAACAGTCAATCCAGTCAGATCCAACATGCAAAACCCTTTGCTACCTGGGCATGATGGAGGACACAATTCAAGGTGAGACTGCAAAGGAAGAAGAAACAAGAAACAAAGATATATCAGGATGTTGCAGCCCTAGGTCATTGAAAATAGATCTCCTTCAAAGCACAACCAAAAAAAAAAGGACAAAACAAGAGCTGAGAGACAACAAGCTAGAGCAACACTCAAGGATCCCATCCTGACAACCAGTCAAGGTCGAGACAACAAATACAACTTGGAAAAAAGGAGGACCCACCTTTGATCTACCTCAATGTGACTTCATACAGAAGGACTTACCTCAGAGAGAAGCCATACAATTCTAGACACTGAGAGTATCAATAGAGACTAAGATCTAGATACAAAACATATCAAATCTTAAGTGATTCATAAGGATCTGAAAGTGAAAATTCTTCATTAGTATGAGGTTCCCAAGAAAATATCACCAGCCAGAAGAACAGGGTTACTATCACTAATGGTAAGGACATATGAAAAGAAATGAGAAGGTAAGAGAATCACATTTTCTAATTTTGAACACTTATGATAGTGAGCTAATTGACTTCGCTATTATAAATGACAAAATATTTGTAAAACATGAGCAACCAAGCTTTCATGAAAGTAGGAATGGCAAGACATGGACATTCATATAATGAAGGAGAAAAGATTTCATTTTTCATTTAGAACAAATGTTTATTCTCAAGCATAAAGAGACATCATTGGATGAATGAACATGGCAGTCAAGTTACAATAGACCCAATGCATTTTTCAGTGCTTTGAAATTTTTGTTGACATTTCATAAAATTTTTGCCAAATTATGAGAATGGTGCTAGGCTTGTTAGGCAGCTTACGGTCCATGCTATGTTGTTGTTTCATTTGAATCTCAAGTGGTGATATATGTGTGAAGCTACAGGGTTTCTTTGAGTTCATTTTTCATCTCTGGACTTAGTTTATTTTAGAGGAACAGGTGTCACTCGGAGATGTGGTATTGTGCATCACAGGTGTTGAGGCTATGTTTTCCAATCTGGGACGTTTTCCCAGCTATCTATTAAAAATGGCATTCACAAGACTAGTGTATCCTTGTTTAATTTTGGCATACATTAGGCGAGGCAATGAGATGGATGATGAAGAGGGTTTCAAATCATGTCAAAGCATGCAGTGAGATTCAAGGTTAAAATCACTATTTTTGTTTTATACAATGAAAGGTACCACTATTTTATTCATCACTGAAAGCATATAGGAAAATCAAAATCATTTCTATTATTTTCTGTACAAAAATGCAAGGAGTAAAAATGCATTATGAGTCTCTTAGTCATGGCTTGAGAGCTTATTTTTTTCTTTCACATGCATTAAAACCCACTTGGGGTTTGAATATGGAGTGATAAATGAAGATAATAGAAAGATCTGAGCTTATTCAAGTGTTGAAGCAGAGGAAAATACATAAGAAAAGACCCATTTCATTTCTTACAGCCGCTGCCAAAAGCCATATTTTCTTCACAAACAAAAAAACCATCTGGGTTTATTATGGAGTGCAAATACAGAGTTTTTAGAAAAGCTATTGTGAGGTTTTGAAACAAAACAAAAGTATAGAAAAAACACTCATCAATTCTTTCAAGCCATGGCCAAAAATATGGATTTCCTTCACAAAGCAATGAACCCACTTGGGGTTTCTTGAATTTAGCTTCAAATCCAAAAGAAAATAAGCATTTTTTTGTTTCATTCTTAGTTTGGAGGCTCAAAATGAGCTCTTTTTTATCAAAAACTAGAAGGTAGGAGTCGAATTGAAGCTTACCTGGAGTTTTTGCTCATTTTCTTGCAATATTCAAAGTTTTTTTTTTTTAAAATCAAGCTTCCATTCGAGCTTAAAAGGGGTCACCAATGGCAGTTGAAGCAAATGAAAACCACAGAGAAAGGTAAAACAACAAAATATGGTTAGAAATATGTCCATGGCCGCGGCCTTAGCTCACAAAATATCTTCCAAATGGTGGTGAAAAACATAGTTTTGATGCAAAAAATGCATTACTTGTTGTTTCCAATGTAGAAATCACAAGAAACCAATCAAGAATCGGGCATGAAAACCTCATTTTTCTGTGCTTGGGAAAAACCCTCATGGCGGCTGAAGTTCTCCAAAAAGCTCAATGCTCAAATGAATGCTTTTTTCCATTTTCCCCATTTTTGTTGTTTAGGGTTTGAACCCTACTTTGGAGGCCAATCAATTTTTTTCCCATTATTTTAAAAAATGAACACATTTTAATGTGTTGCATGGGTCTCTAAGATAAGTTGTGACTTAGGCATTCCTTTTGCCTTATATTTTCATATTGAACACATGTGCTTGTTTTTAAAAATTTCCAAGTCCTCCAAGTTGAAGCATGTGACCCTGGAGACATATATGCCTTGAAGACTTTAAGTTGTGCCTTTTAAGAAGTGTGGAGCCCTTTATGATTATATAGGCCGAATTATTGGGCCTTTTTATTTGCCTTTGAAAATCAAGGTGGTTGACTAAGTCATAGTCATGTCTTTTGGCCTTGAAGTGCAGAATGAAGGTAAATGGAAATGATCAAATACCTTGGACTTTTGATTTTCCTTAATACTTTTGGAAGCATTTAAATATCATTTAGTTTTCATTTTGTCAATTGCAAGTTATTATGTAAGCGATTTGTAAATCACTTTTGTTTTAATGATGTTTATGTAATGCAAATGAAAATGTAATCGAAGGATGGTGGTGGGGACTTTTTTGCATTTTTTCATTAAAATGTAAAGTAATTTGATTAAGTGATGTAATATGAATCACTTAACCAGATTATTGTTTTAAATGAAAAATATCGTCTTGTGTGTTCAAAACACACATGTAGCATGGGTCAAGGCTGTGGGAGACAAAATTATGACTGGAAAACATGAGGAGAGTGTGTGAGTTGTGCCTTTGACTGTTTTGGAGAGAAATGTGCTATTTTGGAGACAGTTTTGTCACATTTTTGGTGTGACTATGGTCTTGGCTTGACCTTGGACTATTTGGAGGACTTTTTGGGGTTATTTTAGAAGGTTCTTTTTTGGCCTCAGTGTTGCATCCAACTAGAACCTTCTAGATGCACATGTGTGAGGGGAGTTGCTTTTTTGCTTAAGTAACTTCAATCTTTGCATTTTGAAGTTAGTTCTTTTCTTTCTTCCTGTAGGCATTGTAGCTTTTGGAACTTTTTTCAGGAAAACGATAGCATTGTAACTAAGATTTGTAGACTTATGCATCAGTGTAACACCTTTTGATTAATAAGTTAATCTATTTTACCTTCTCATTATGTTTTTTTATTGTGAAAGCTTTAGAAATGGTTGATGAAATCTTATGGTTGAATTGTTTTCCCTTTGATTTTGTCATGTTTTCTTTTCCTTTATACAGTTAATATGAACTTGCAGGTCATAACATGTGTTGAGTTAGTTCAGGATAGAGTCTAAGTTGTGAAGATGTATTTTTCTTCCTTCTAGATGTTGCCCTTGACATTTTTAGCCTAGTTATGAAGCATTGATGCAAATACATATGAAGTTTTGAGTTGTGTAAGCCATTGTTAAGTTTTTGATCATTCCTGTGTGTAAAAGCAGATGTGTAAGTTTGAGGAAAACACATTAGGTGCATCACCATAGGGTTTAGTTTTCTTTTCATGCTTCTTTTTCCTCTTTTCCTAGCAAGGAATAGTTTATTTAGGTGACACCATCAAAAGGGGAGCCAACCCATAATCTGGAGGTCTGCTTTCACAATAGGACACCCACAACCTGAAAGTAGACCCATTTTACATCCAAACATGTTGAGTTCTTTCACAGCTTGGCATTAGGGGTGCAGATTTGGATCACTAACACAACCATCATAACTGAAATTACTTATGAATTAACGAGAAAGTAAATAGCCACATGCTAAAAATCATAAATATGTTTTTTGAATTTCATATTTTATTTATTTTACATGACCAATATTAAAATGGAAACTACAATCTTTACAAAACATAATTGAATTTGAAATGCAACATTACAATAATTATATTATGATAATCTTGTTTCTTTCACATTACATATATATTGCATTAAAGAAACATGTTTACAATTACACCAGTATGTGCTATAAAATCTTCCATAGCTGGAGTCATACATCTATCTCACAAGTCTCAATGAGTCATTTACAAGAGGGAGAGCATCACTCAAGTGATTTTATTCCAACCAAAAATCAGTGGTCCCCTACACACCTTCCATCTGAAAGTGTCCCTACCTTCATGAAGAGTATAGATAAAGGAAACCAACAGATTTCATGTCATCTGAGTCCTAGTGGTGTTCCCTACATAACCCAATCAACCATACAACTTTAGACAAACCTCTAACTAAGTATGACCAATTTGACTTGATTATGAAATATGGAACACTATGTTGACTAAATGTAAGCAAAGACTTTTGTATCACTTTGGCCAAAGTTTTTAATATAATATACACTTCCATTGGAAATGAAATCATGAGTTCACGCACCTCTAACTTGACTTGGAAATGATATTCATCCTACGGTTTATCACACATTTGACTCATTTTATTGATCATCTAATTTTTCTTAAAGATTTAAGACCAAACATGAATTTATTTCTATTGTTGGTAAATGACTAAAGTTATTAAATTATACTTCTGACAAAGAACTTCTACTTTGTATGCTCGCAATTCACAGATCTTGGCTATTGCCACACATTCATATGTCCTTACAATTACATCAAAAGAATATAAATACTTCCTTAAATTTTAAAATATATGACATTTAACTCTTTTGCAAGTTAGATCACATTTAAAATAGTGTCACCTTCCTATCATGGACTCGTCATTTTGGAACTACTATTGAAAAGTCTTGACAACTTGTAAATATCAATAAATAAAGGTTTTTATCCTCTTCCATATTTTATTGAACAAAATAATTTCATTATAAATTTGTGGTTTTTCTATGTTTTCTCTTTCGGTTTCATTTAAGATAAATAAATTATAAGACCAATGAAGGTACATCATGTTATCTATTTCTTTTTACAAGAATATGTATATGTATATACATAATCTATGTCATAATAAAAGCTCTAAGTAAAATCTGATTATCTCATACCAACCAATTTGAGCATTAAGCTTTTCTACATATTTCAAAATAAATTATACATGTATATATATATGTATATATATACATATATATATATTCAAATATTTATGTTTATTAATAAATAAGAATATTTCTATTCATTTCAAACTAGTAAGATAAAATGGTTAAAAAAAAAAATCATATACATTTGTTTCTCCCTAATTTGAAATCCATTCCCTTAATTGTGACACAATGTAAAACTTAGAATGATAATAAGATTTTCAATATACTAATAATAATATATACAAACTTATTTTCTTTGTTGTCCTACACAAAAGTATTAAATATTTTAAATGATTTTATTCATAGGTAAGTATAATCAACCAAGTTCATTTTCTTTTGCACAAACATATATTTATATGTATAAACTTTATTTTTCTAACAAATTTCTAAATTCATGTCATATTATTTTTAGAAAAATGAGAAGAAAATAGATAAAATATGCCTGAATATGTTATCCTTCCTCAAACTCAATCCTCTATGCACACCACCAATGACAATGCAAAACCAAGCTCTTTCACAAAAACTCCTATCTTTTTCTCTTGCACTACCACCAAAACACTTATCCCTCCCTCATAGCAAACTCCACTCCTTATAACAACAAACGGCCTCTTTTATTAGCAAAATTTTCCTTCTATATTCCCACAATAACTTGAAGTTATATGGTTGTGTTACTATAAAGGAAGGTATTTGAAACCCGTTCCCATGCCAAGAATAATGCTAATAGTTTTGGCACAAATCCTCCACATGAGGTAATAATTGAGTGAACTTCATTTCACTTCCCAATTATCATGCATTACAATAGGCTTAACTACCCTTTCCAACTGTAGCATCCATAATGCATTTTATTAATAATAATGGTTGTATATTATATTATATATAATAATGGTTGTTTATTATATTATATATGTGTTGGGAAAATGTGTCTCAACCTTGCAATTATATAAAGGTTATTGTTGATAGGATATATATATTTCCTAGTTACACCGATAGGTGTAATGTACAATGGCATCAAGGGGGGAGAGTGGGATGCATGTAAACAATTTTTTGTTAACTTTTTCAGGAAACTACTAAAATGGTTGGCATACATTAGATAAATGATACATTGTAAATCTAGACCGTTAATTATTAGGTTTTAGATCTAATGGTGGATATTTTGTTGGCCTGTCTTGCCCTAGAATGTAACTCTATTTTATGAGGGTGTTGTATTACGGCTATGGTAGAGAGACAGTGATGTATTCTAAGATTCTCAAGGCAATTAAGGCTTGTCTCTGATTCCATGGTGATATTCTTGTAAGAAGCTTGCTCTCCAAGTATATTGTAATCTTTGTGGATTTACTGAATAATATATTGGGTGACTTTTGGAGTGTGTTTTTTTTCTCCCAAAATGGTTTTCCCCACGTAAATCACTTTTTCATGGTATGCACGATATTTATGTTTATTTTTGTTTAATTTTTTGTAACTATTAAAGATTTGTAAAAGTTATTCATTATTCTCCTCTCAAGATTAGTGTATGAAGTTGTTCTACTACCTTAGCTTCCTTACAAGTGGTATCAGAGCCTAATCACCTTTGGTTTCAATTGTTGGTTGTTTGGTTTTTTTAAATAATCTAGGTTTGAGTGGGGCTTGTGGAGAAGACACTTTGTGATCTGTGCAGGAATTTTTCAAATGGAAATTTCATGTCCCGAGGGGATAATAGAGGTGGAGAAAAAAATTGAGAAATAATTTTGAAATGTGGAAGTTGAAGATGGAGGGTCTATTGATAGATCGAGATATGTGGGATGTTGTTGATGAGAATGTTTCAAGGCCTACAAATCCTACCCAGGCTACTCAATATGATGTTATGGATCGTAAAAGCCAAGGGTCTATTTAGATTGTGCTTGGAAGACTCTATTTTAATTAATGTCCATGAGGATACCTCTACACAAAAACTATGGAAGAAGTTTGGTGAGATGAATCAAGTCAAATATTTAGTGAACAAGATTTTCTTGAGGAAGAAATTATATTCCTTGATGGAAGGGTAGATGAATCACAAACCACCTAGAAGCATTCAATATGTTGGTGGCTCAATTGGCATTAGTTGGTGTCAAAATGGATGAGGAGGAAAAAATTCAAATTTGGCTTTGTTCTTTGCCTGATTCATGGGATTCTCTTGTTATGGCTATTGGGAGTACTTATGTAATTTTGAAGAATGAAGATGTGGTGGCTTCTTTTCTTTTGAAAGAGGAAATGGGAGGAAGGTATCCATCACTACCAAGGAGGCCCTAAATTTTAATTGAAGACCTAAGGGAAAAGGAAAGAAGAATGATAAGCATGACAAATCCAAGTCCAGGGGGAGATCTAAATCTCTTAGAAAGTCCAAATTTATTTGCTAGAATTGTGGTAAGCCTAGACAATGTTTATAAGGAATGCAAAGAAGAAAGAGAAGAAATTTGATTATGATTCTAAGTCTGAAAGGAAGATGGTGACACATTCATTGTAGCTTTGGCAACTTGTGCAAGTAATGATGCCTGGTTAATTGACTCAAGTGCATCTTTCCATATGACCTTTAATAGAGATTGGTTTTTTTAATATCAAGAATTTGATGGAGGTAAGGTGTTCTTGGGTGATGATTCTCATTTAGACATTGTTGGCCATTGTAAAGTTAAAATTAGGTTTCTTGATGGTAGAATAAGAAGGATTAATGGTGTATTGCATATCCCTAGTTTAGCACAATTATTTTTTTATCTGTGAGAAAACTAACAGATGCGGGTGTGTAGGTAGTATTTTCTAATGCAAAATGCAAGATGGTTAGAGGTGCTATGGTGATTTCTAGAGGTGTCAGATATGGCACATTATATAAGCTTGATGCATGCACTGTTCAATGTAATAGTACTTCCGTGAAAAGAAAGTTTGTGGAAGAGGTGATGGTTTCACCTTCAATAGGTGGTCATGGCTTTTGGATACCCAAGGGTGCTCTTTCTTATAAATCAAAGTTACCTGTAGAGAAAAATATGTTATGACCCTTTCAGAGACTTGGCCACATTGGAGAAAAGGATCTAATGACCTTGAAAAATAAAAACCTTGTTGAAGGTTTGTCTAATTGTAATCTTGAATTTGATTTCTCTGAGCATTGCATTTATGGAAAACAAAATCGTGATCAATTTTACTCGAATTCTCTTAAATCTTGTGGTTTATTGGATCTTATTCATTCTGATGTGTTTGGTCATGTAGATGTTCCTTCGATTGGTAAATCCACATATTAGATTTCAATTATTGATAATTATAGTAGGACATGGGTGTATTTTCTAAAGGTAAATCTAAAGTTTTTAGTCAATTAAAGAATTTAAAGCAATGGTTGAGTTACAGACTGGAAAGAAAATAAAATGTGAGGATTGATAATGGTGGTGAATTTTGCTCTAATTATTTTGATAGATTCTATAAAGATTGTGGTATTCATAGACAGAAGACAACTTTGTATTCTCCACAACAAAATAGAGTTGCAAAAAGAATGAACATGACACTAATGGAGAAGGCTAGGAGTATGTTGAGTGGTGTTGGCCTAGAACAAAGGTTTTGGGTTGAAGTTGTTTCCCTGCTTGTTACACCTAGTGTAGGTCTTCACATGCGACTCTTGATAGATTCCTATAGAGGTATGGATTTGGGTCTGAAGCCTTCATTAAGACATCTTAGATTTTTTGGTTGTGAGAGGCATATGCACATGTGCCAAAGGAGAAGAAAACAAAGTTGGAGAAAAAGGTTGTAAAATGTATCTTCATTGGATACAGTTATGGTGTGAAAGGATACAAGCTTTGGTAACCTATTGCAAAAAAGGTAATATATAGTAAAAGCATTATTTTTAGAAACTAAGCCTTCTTATGTTACATTGCAGCCAGAACAGTAAGCAGGAAGATGTGATCCAATTTCCTTCTACACTTGACAAAGTTGAATTAAGGCCCAAGGATAGACA
>VDFB02146719.1:43215-120346 GCA_007258455.2 Sequoia sempervirens
CATCATCTCAATCTTGCTCTGTTTCTCTGCTTCCATTTGACACCCTCCTCGCTGCTCCTAGGTTTCCTACATTGGATTAAAATAGTGTTGTTAGAGCAATGAAAGATCCCTGATCAAAATTATATGCAAAACATCCATAAACATGTGATCTAATGTCTACAAGCATTAAAATAGTAGCATATCATAAGTGTCCCTGAAAAAAAGGAAGGAGTGATCAAACACACCTATGATATGCTTTGTTTATCTAACTATTTGTTCCTTTTGCATATTTAGGACAAGTCTTGTTATTGTGCTGATTCAGCTAATTACAACATGTTGGGTAAATGTGGCTCCCACAAGGGTAGAGCTCAGCATGCTTCCCTCTGATGTTTTAAGAGGGATAGGAAATTGAGCAACTTGATCAAATCAATGATAGACATGCTATTAATGCATTAAATCAATATGGAATCACACCAGTTGATCAACTTTCATTATCATATTCAAAAGATGCAACACATAATTTGAGCTGTCAAGAGTTCATACTTCATCTTTTCATAGTGAATCAATCAATAGGTTGCCATCATGTCAAAAGGAAGGTACATTTTGCTGGACATGTCTTTCAATCATCTTAAGTGGATCCATGATCCAATTTATTAAATGAATTAAATGATTCCAAAGATGCATCAAGTTCAATTATAGATGCATCAAGTTCAATTATGCATCTCTTAAAATAATGAAGGAGAAATCAAGGCATGCTTGAAGCCATCATGGGGCAGCAAGAAGGAACATTTCAAAGCACTGTCCAACTCATCTCACCTCAATCCTATTGGACAACCACACATCACCTAGGATGGTGAGCTTTCAAGTCACCAACATAGGTGACATGTGTCTTCCCACTAAGATTAAAGTGAGGAGATGGTGTTTGTTTGTTGCACATGATCAAAAGGATTGAAAGGTTGTGAAGACCAAGTAACAAACATGTGGGGCAACAAGCAATTGTTGGGGAAATCATGAAGATTGGGGAAGTCCTAAGGGAATAATTAGGACAACAACCATGAATGCACGCTACATGGATAATCAAAGTAGATGGAAGTCACTAAGTAAGTAATCTACAAAGATCATGATTCTATTTGACAAGGATGAAAGGATAGTATCTTAAAATGTAGGGTCGTAGGATGGCCGCATAGGCTGTAATATGTATGAAAGTTTTGGTTATAGGATGCTAAGAAGACATCACAGTCATGGGACTGTCATAACCATGCAAGATGATAGAAGAAAATAACATTTCTATACCTATTTGAAATGAAAATAGCAAGCACATCTTCACTCAAGTTGAGGACAGACCACCATTCAAGTCACCAAGAGGCAGTCAACATACATGAGGCAATCATGGAAATGGTACACATAGTAGATTATATAGTAGAAAGTTGAGTGTACTAAGAGGGTGGTCCTCTAATCAGATGATACAAAATAAAGAGACTTAATCCTTGTATATGTCAGCCTTCTATGGACAGTGCCAATTATTCATTGCAATTTCCAATGTATGAGTTGTGAGAAACATCTTATCTATGGATTAACTAGCAGATATGCCTTGGTGGAAGGTTGATATACATGGGAACAATAGGAACTTGAGGTTTTCGACAAAAGAGTATAACCACTGACCTATTGAAGTAATAAGAGAAAACAATAGTCAATCTAGTCAGATCCAACATGCAAAACCCTTTGCTACCTGGGCATGATGGAGGACACAATTCAAGGTGAGACTACAAAGGAAGTAGAAACAAGAAACAAATATGTATCAGGATGTTGTAGCCCTAGGTCATTGAAAATAGATCTCCTTCAAAGCACAACCAAAAAAAAAGGACAAAACAAGAGTTGAGAGACAACAAGCTAGAGCAACACTCAAGGATCCCATCCTGACAACCAGTCAAGGTCGAGACAGTAAATACAACTTGGAAAAAAGTAGGACCCACCTTTGATCTACCTCAATGTGACTTCATACACAAGGACTTACCTCAGAGAGAAGCCATACAATTCTAGACACCGAGAGTATCAATAGAGACTAAGATCTAGATACAAACATATCAGATCTTAAGTGATTCATAAGGATCTGAAAGTGAAAATTCTTCATCAGTATGAGGTTCCCAGGAAAAGATCACTAGCCAGAAGAACAAGGTTACTATCACCAATGGTAAGGACAAGTGAAAATAAATGAGAAGGTAAGAGAATCACATTTTCTAATTCTGAACACTTATGATAGTGAGCTAATTGACTTCGCTATTATAAATGACAAAATATTTGTAAAACATGAGCAACTAAGCTTTCATGAAAGCAGGAATGGCAAGACATGGACATTCACATAATGAAGGAGAAAAGATTTCATTTTGCATTTAGCACAAATGTTTATTCTCAAGCATAAAGAGACATCATTAGATGAATGAACATGGCAGTCAAGTTACAATAGACCCAGTGCATTTTTCATTGCTTTGAAAGTTTTGTTGACATTTCACAAAATTTCTACCAAATTATGAGAATGGTGCTAGGCCTGTTAGGCATCTTAGGGTCCATGCTATGTTGTTGTTTCATTTGAATCTCAAGTGGTGATATATGTGTGAAGCTACAAGGTTTCTTTGAGGTCATTTTTCATCTCTAAACTTAGTTTATTTTAGAGAAATGGGTGTCCCTCGGAGATGTGGTATTGTGCATCATAGGTGTTAAGGATATGTTTTCCAATCTGGTACGTTTTCCCAGCTATCTATTAAAAATGGCATTCACAAGACTAGTGTATCCTTGTTTAATTTTGGCATACGTTAGGCGAGGCAATGAGATGGATGATGAAGAGGGTTTCAAATCATGTCAAAGCATGCAGTGAGATTCAAGGTTAAAATCACTATTTTTGTTTTATAGAATGAAAGGTACCACTATTTTATTCATCACTGAAAGCATATGGGAAAATCGAAAGAATTTCTATTATTTTTTGTACAAAAATGCAAGGAGTAAAAATGCATTATGAGTCTCTTAGTCCTGGCTTGAGAGATTTTTTTTTTCCTTCACATGCATTAAAACCCACTTGGGGTTTGAATATGGAGTGATAAACGAGGACAATAGAAAGATCAGAGCTTATTCAAGTGTTGAAGCAGAGGAAAATACATAAGAAAAGACCCATTTCATTTCTTATAGCCGTGGCCAAAAGCCAAATTTTCTTCACAAACAAAAAAACCATCTGGGTTTATTATGGAGTGCAAATACAGAGTTTTTAGAAAAGCTATTGTGAGGTTTTGAAACAAAACAAAAGTATAGAAAAAACCCTCATCAATTCTTTCAGGCCACGGCCAAAAATATGGATTTCCTTCACAAAGCAACGAACCCACTTGGGGTTTCTTGAATTTAGCTTCAAATCCAGAAGAAAATAAGCATTTTTTTGTTTCATTCTTAATTTGGAGGCTCAAAATGAGCTCTTTTTTATCAAAAACCATAAGGTAGGAGTCGAATTGAAGCTTAACTATAGTTTTTTCTCATTTTCTTGCAATATTCAAAGCTTTTTTTTAAAATCAAGCTTCCATTCTAGCTTAAAAGGGATCACCAATGGCGACTGAAGTAAATGAAAACCACAGAGAAAGGTAAAACACTAAAAGATGGTTAGAAATATGTCCATGGTCGTGGCCTTAGCTCACAAAATAGCTTTCAAATGGTGGTGAAAAACACAGTTTTGATGCAAAAAATGCATTACTTGTTGTTTCCAATGCAGAAATCACAAGAAACCAGTCAAGAATCGGCCATGAAAACCTCATTTTTCTATACTTGGGAAAAACCCTCATGGCGGCTGAAGTTCTCCAAAAAGCTCGATGCTCAAATGAATGCTTTTTTCCATTTTCCCCATGTTTTGTTGTTTAGGGTTTGAACCCTACTTTGGAGGCCAATGGGATTTTTTCCCATTATTTTAAAAAATGAACATATTTTAATGTGTTGCATGGGTCTCTAAGATAAGTTGTGACTTAGGCATTCCTTTTGCCTTATATTTTCATATTGAACACATGTGCTTGTTTTTAAAAATTGCCAAGTCCTCCAAGTTGAAGCATGTGACCTTGGAGACATATATGCCTTGAAGACTTTAAGTTGTGCCTTCTAAGAAGTATGGAGCCCTTTATGATCATACAGGCCGAATTATTGGGCCTTTTTATTTTCCTTTGAAAATCAAGGTGGTTGACTAAGTCATAGTCATGTCTTTTGGCCTTGAAGTGCAGAATGAAGGTAAATGGAAATGATCAAATACCTTGGAGTTTTGATTTTCCTTAATGCTTTTGGAAGCATTTAAATATCATTTAGTTTGCATTTTGTCAATTGTAAGTCATTATGTAAGTGATTTGTAAATCACTTTTGTTTTAATGATGTTTATGTAATGCAAATGTAAATGTAATCCAAGGATGGTGGTGGGGCCTTTTTTGCATTTTTTCATTAAAATGTAAAGAATTTGATTAAGTGATGTAATATGAATCACTTAACCAAATTGTTGTTTTAAATGCAAAAGAGAGTCTTGTGTTTTCAAAACACACATGTAGCATGGGTCAAGGTTGTGGGAGACAAAATTATGACTGGAAAACATGAGGAGAGTGTGTGAGTTGTTCCTTTGACTATTTTGGAGAGAAATGTGCTATTTTGGAGACAGTTTTGTCACATTTTTGGTGTGACTATGGTCTTGGCTTGACCTTGCACCATTTGGAGGACTTTTTGGGGTGATTTTAGAAGGTTATTTTTTCGGCTCAGTGTTGCATCTGGCCAGAACCTTCTAGATGGACATGTGTGAGGGGAGTTGTTTTTTTGCTTAAGTAACTTCAATCTTTGCATTTTGAAGTTAGTTCTTTTCTTTCTTCCTATAGGAATTGTAGCTTTTGGAGCTTTTTTCAGGCAAATGATAGCATTGTAACTCAGATTTGCAGACTTATGCAACAATGTAACACCTTTTATTAATAAGTTAATCTATTTTACTTTCTCATTATGTTGTTTTATTGTGAAAGCTTTAGAAATCGTTGATGAAATCTTATGGTTGAATTGTTTTCCCTTTGATTTTTTCATTTTTTCTTTTCCTTTATATAGTTAATATGAACTTGTAGGTCATAACATGTGTTGAGTTAGTTCAGGATAGAGTCTAAGTTGTGAAGATGTATTTTTCTTCCTTCTAGATGTTGTCCTTGACATTTTTAGCCTAGTTATGAAGCACTAATGCAAATACATATGAATTTTTGAGTTGTGTAAGCCATTGTTAAGTTTTTGATCATTCCTGTGTGTAAAAGAAGATGTGTAAGTTTGAGGAAAACACATTAGGTGCATCACCATAGGGGTTAGTTTTCTTTTCATGCTTCTTTTTCCTCTTTTCCCAGCAAGGAATAGTTTATTTAGGTGACACCATCAAAAGGGGAGCCAACCCGTAATCTGGAGGTCTGCTTTCACAATAGGACACCCACAACCTGAAAGCAAACCCATGTTACATCCAAACCTACTAAGTTCTTTCACAGCTTGGCATTAGGGGTGCAGATTTGGATCACTAACACAACCATCATAACTGAAATTACTTATGAATTAATGAGAAAGTAAATAGCCACATGCTAAAAATCATAAAAAAAAAATTTGACTTTCATATTTTATTTATTTTACATGACCAATATTAAAATGGAAACTACAATCTTTACAAAACATAATTGAATTTGAAATGCAACATTACAGTAATGATATTATGATAATCTTGTTTCTTTCACATTACATATATATTGCATTAAAGCAACATATTTACAATTACACCAGTATGTGCTATAAAATATTCCATATCTGGAGTCATACATCTATCTCACAAGTCTCGATGAGTCATTTACAAGAGGGAGAGCATCACTCGAGTGATTTTATTCCAACCAAAAATCGGTGGTCCCCTACACACTTTCCATCTGAAAGTGTCCCTACCTTCATGAAGAGTATAGATAAAGGAAACCAACAAATTTCATGCCATCTGAGTCCTAGTGGTGTTCCCTACATAACCCAATCAACCATACAACTTTAGACAAACCTTTAACTAAGTATGACCAATCTGACTGGATTATGAAATATGGAACACTGTGTTGACTAAATGCAAGCAAAGACTTTTGTATCACTTTGGCCAAAGTTTTTAATATAATATACACTTCCATGGGAAATGAAATCATGAGTTCACGCACCTCTAACTGGACTTGGAAATGGCATTCATCCTATGGTTTATCACACATTTGACTCATTTTATTGATCATCTAATTTTTCTTAAAGATTTAAGACCAAACAAGAATTTATTTCTATTGTCGGTAAATGACTAAAGTTATTAAATTATATTTCTGACAAAGAACTTCTACTGTGTATACTCACAATTCACAGATCTTGGCTATTGCCACACGTTCATATGTCCTTACAATTACATCAAAAGAATATAAATACTTCCTTAAATTTTAAAATATATGACATTTAACTCTTTTGCAAGTTAGATCACATTTAAAATAGTGTCACCTTCCTATCATGGACTCATCATTTTGGAACTACTATTGAAAAGTCTTAACAACTTGTAAATATCAATAAATAAATTTTTTTATCCTCTTCCATATTTTATTGAACAAAATAATTTCATTATAAATTTGTGGTTTTTCTATGTTTTCTCTTTTGGTTTCATTTAAGATAAATAAATTATAAGACCAATGAAGGTACATCATGTTATCTATTTCTTTTTACAAGAATATGTATATGTATATACATAATCTATGTCATAATAAAAGCTCTAAGTAAAATCTGATTACTCACTGCCATAATAACCAATTTGAGCATTAAGCTTTTCATACATATTTACAAATATATTCAAAATAAATTATACATGTATATATATATGTATATATATACATATATATATTGTTCAAATATTTATGTTTATTAATAAATAAGAATATTTCTATTCATTTCAAACTAGTAAGATAAATGGTTAAAAAAAATCATATACATTTGTTTCTCCTTGAATTTGAAATCCATTCCCTTAATTGTGACAATGTAAAACTTAGAATGATAATAAGATTTTCAATATACTAATAATAATATATACAAACTTATTTTCTTTGTTGTCCTACACAGAAGTATTAAATCTTTTAAATGATTTTATTCATAGGTAAGTATAATCAACCAAGTTCATTTTCTTTTGCACAAACATATATTTATATGTATAAACTTTCTTTTTCTAACAAAGTTCTAAATTCATGTCATATTATTTTTAGAAAAATGAGAAGAAAATAGATAAAATATGCCTAGAATATGTTATCCTTCCTCTGCAAACTCAATCCTCTATGCACAGCCAGCCAATGACAATGCAAAAACCAAGCTCTTTCACAAAAACCTCTATCTTTTTTCTTGCACTACCACCAAACACTTATCCTCTCCTCATAGCAAACTCCACTCCCTTATAACAACAAACTGCCCCCTTTTTAATAGCAAAATTTTCCTCTATATTCCCACACAACTGTAGTTATATGGTTGTGTGTTACCATAAAGGAAGGTATTTGAAACTGTTCCCATACCAAGAATAATGCTAATAGTTTTGGCACAAATCCTCCACATGAGGTAATAATTGAGTGAACTTCATTCCACTTCCCAATTATCATGCATTACAATAGGCTTAACTACCCTTTCCAACTGTAGCATCCATAATGCATTTTATTAATAATAATGGTTGTATATTATATTATATATAATAATGGTTGTTTATTATATTATATATGTGTTGGGAAAATGTGTCTCAACCTTGCAATTATATAAAGGTTATTGTTGATAGGATATATATATTTCCTAGTTACACCGATAGGTGTAATGTACAATGGCAACAAGGGGGAGAGTGGGATGCATGTAAACAATTTTTTGTTAACATTTTCAAGAAACTACTAAAATGGTTGACATACATTAGATAAACAATACATTGTAAATCTAGAACATAAATTATTAGGTTTTAGATCTAATGGTGGATATTTTTTCGGCATGTCTTTCCCTAGAATGTAACCCTATTTTATGAGGGCATTGTATTATGACTACAGTAGAGAGAGACAGTGATGTATTCTAAGATTCTGATAGCAGTCATGTTGTCTCTTGATCTCTGAGTGGTGATATTCTTGTAAGAAGCTTGCTCTCCAAGTATATTGTAATCTTTGTGATTTACTGAATCATATATTGGGTGACTTTTGGAGTGTGTTTTTTTTCTCCCAAAATGGTTTTCCCCACGTAAATCACTTTTTCATGGTATGCACGATATTTATGTTTATTTTTGTTTAATTTTTTGTAACTGTTAAAGATTTCTAAAAGTTATTCATTATTCTCCTCTCAAGATTAGTGTATGAAGTTGTTCTACTACCTTAGCTTCCTTACAAGTGGTATCAGAGCCTAATCACCTTTGGTTTCAATTGTTGGTTGTTTGGTTTTTTGAAATAATCTAGGTTTGAGTGGGAGCTTGTGGAGAAGACACTTTGTGATCTTATTGCAGGAATTTTCAAATGGAAATTTCATCAGGGATAATAGAGGTGGAGAAAAAAATTGAGAAATAATTTTGAAATGTGGAAGTTGAAGATGGAGGGTCTATTGATAGATCGAGATATGTGGGATGTTGTTGATGAGAATGTTTCAAGGCCTACAAATCCTACCCAGGCTACTCAATATGATGTTATGGATCGTAAAGCCAAGGGTCTATTTAGATTGTGCTTGGAAGACTCTATTTTAATTAATGTCCATGAGGATACCTCTGCACAAAAACTATGGAAGAAGTTTGGTGAGATGAATCAAGTCAAATATTTAGTGAACAAGATTTTCTTGAGGAAGAAATTATATTCCTTGATCATGGAAGAGGGTAGATGAATCACAAACCACCTAGAAGCATTTAATATGTTGGTGGCTCAATTGGCATTAGTTGGTGTCAAAATGGATGAGGAGGAAAAAATTCAAATTTGGCTTTGTTCTTTGCCTGATTCATGGGATTCTCTTGTTATGGCTATTGGGAGTACTTATGTAATTTTGAAGACTGAAGATGTGGTGGCTTATTTTCTTTTTGAAGAAATGGGGAGGAAGGTATCCATCACTACCAAGGAGGCCCTAAATGTTCATGGAAGTCCTAAGGAAAAAGGAAAGAAGAATGAGAAGCATGACAAATCCAAGTCTAGGGGGAGATCTAAATCTCCTGGAAAGTCCAAAGTTATTTGCTAGAATTGTGGTAAGCCTAGACAATGTTTATAAGGAATGCAAAGAAGAAAAGAAGAAGAAAAAGAAGAAATTTGATTATGATTCTAAGTCTGAAAAGGAAGATGGTGACACATTCATTGTAGCTTTGGAAAATCGTGTAGGTAATGATGCATGGTTAATTGACTCAAGTGCATCTTTCAATATGACCTTTAATAGAGATTGGTTTTTTGAATATCAAGAATTTGATGGAGGTAAGGTGTACTTGGGTGATGATTCTCATTTAGACATTGTTGGTCATGGTAAAGTTAAAATTATATTTTCTAATGGTAGAATAAAAAGGATTAATGGTGTGTTGTATATCCCTAGATTAGCAGGAAATTTGTTATTTGTGAGAAAACTAATAGATGCGGGTGTGTAGGTAGTATTTCCTAATGCGGGATGCAAGATGGTTAGACGTACTATGGTGATGGCTAGAGGTGTCAGATATGGCACATTATATAAGCTTGATGCATGCACTGTTCAATGTAATAGTACTTCCGTGAAAAGAAAGTTTGTGGAAGAAGTGATGGTTTCACCTTCAATAGATGGTCATGGCTTTTGGATACCCAAGGGTGCTCTTTCTTATAAATCAAAGTTACCTGTAGAGAAAACTATGTTATGACACTAGAGACTTGGCCACATTGGAGAAAAGGATCTAATGACCTTGAAAAATAAAAACCTTGTTGAAGGTTTGTCTAATTGTAATCTTGAATTTGATTTCTCTTAGCATTGCATTTATGGAAAACAAAATCGTGATCAATTTTACTCGAATTCTCTTAAATCTTGTGGTTTATTAGATCTTATTCATTATGATGTGTTTGGTCATGTAGATGTTCCTTCGATTGGTAAATCCACATATTAGATTTCAATTATTGATGATTATAGTAGGACATGGGTGTATTTTCTAAAGGTAAATCTAAAGTTTTTAGTCAATTAAAGAATTTAAGGCAATGGTTGAGTTACAGACTGGAAAGAAAATAAAATGTGAGGATTGATAATGGTGGTGAATTTTGCTCTAATTATTTTGATAGATTCTATAAAGATTGTGGTATTCATAGATAGAAGACAACTTTGTATTATCCACAACAAAATAGAGTTGCAAAAAGAATGAACAGGACACTAATGGAGAAGGCTAGGAGTATGTTGAGTGGTGTTGGCCTAGAACAAAGGTTTTGGGTTGAAGTTGTTTCCACTACTTGTTACCTAATTAATAGGTCTTCTACATCAGCTCTTGTTGATAAGATTCCTATAGAGGTATGGTTGGGTCACAAGCCTTCATTAAGACATCTTAGATTTTTTGGTTGTGAGGCATGTGCACATGCGCCAAAGGAGAAGCAAACAAATTTGGAGAAAAAGGTTGTAAAATATATCTTCATTGGATACTGTTATGGTGTGAAAGGATACAAGCTTTGGGAACCTATTGCACAAAAGGTAATATATAGTAAAAGCATTATTTTTAGAGAAACTAAGCCTTCTTATGTTACATTGCAGCTAGAACAGTAAACAGGAAGATGTGATCCAATTTCCTTCTACACCTGAGAAAGTTGAATCGAGGCCCAATGATAGACAAGAAGTTGAGGAGAGCTCATCTAGCTCTGGATCTTCAGAAGAGGAGGAAGAACCTTCAACTCAACTTGTTAGTAGGTCTACAAGGAATAAAAAATCACCTAAAAGGTATACACCTGATGATTGGAGATGTATTTTTTCTTTGAATACTAACATGGATGAACCCAAATCTGTAGAAAAAGGCATTAGGTATGAATGATGCAGAATCTTGGAAGATTATTATAGATGAAGAAATGGCATCTTTGAAAAAGAATGATACATGGAATCTTGTACCATTGCTTGAAGGATGAAAACCTGTTGGTTGCAAATGGGTTTTCAAGAAAAAGATTGATTCAGATGAAGGTATTGAGAAGTATGAATCAAGGTTGGTTGTGAAAGGTTACTCTCAAGTTGAGGGTGTTGATTATGGTGAGATATTCTCTCGTATTGGAAAAATGACATCCATGAGATTTTTTCTTGTTATTGTTTCTACTTATGATTTAGAGGTTGAGCAAATGGATGTGAAAACTACTTTCCTTCAAGGTGACTTGGAGGAGGATATTTATATGGCACAACTAGAGCACTATGTGGTGAAAGGTAAAACTAAGTTGGTTTCCAAATTGAAGAAATCTTTGTATGGCTTAAAATAGAATCCTTGGATGTGGTACCAAAAATTTGATACATATTTGTTGAGTTTGGTATTTGAGCATTCTAAATCAAATCATTGTGTTTATTATAAAAGTGATGGTGATCATTCATTGTTTATTGCATTATATGTTGATGATATGCTATTTATTGGCAAAGGGAAAGGTATGATTACAAAACTGAAATCTCAACTTGTTGCTAAATTTGAAATGAAAGACCTTGGTGCAACTAGACACATTCTTAGGATGGAAATTAAAATAGATAGAGTGAATAGAAAGTTATGGCTTGGCCAAAGTAAGTATGCCAATTCAATTTTACAGAAATTTGATATGCAGGATTGTAGACCATTGTGTGTTCCCTTTTCAGTTGGAACAAAATTATCTATTTCAGATTGTCCAACATCTCCATAAAAAATGGAAGACATGAGCAGAGTGCCTTACCAGAGTGCAGTTGGAAGTTTGATGTATGCTATGGTTTGTACTAGACTAGACATTTCCCAAGTAGTGGGAGTTCTTTCCAAATATATGTCTAATCCTGGTAGAGTTCATTGGGATTCAATTAGAAGGGTCTTCAGATATTTGTGTGGTACCTCAAATTACTCTTTATGTTATCATAGTAATGTGACTGAAGATGATATTTCCCTTGATATTCATGGTTATGTGGATTAAAATTGGGTAGATGATATTGATAGCAGATGATCCACTAGTGCTTAGTGTTTACATTATTTGGTGGTGCAATCAATTGGATGAGTAAGCGACGGGTTGTGGTTGCTTTGTCCACTACTGAAGTAGAGTATATGGAAGCTACTCATGCTTGTAAAGAATCCATTTGGCTTAAGAGACTATGTTCAGATATTGGAATAAAACAAGGTTTAGTGACAATTTATTGTGACAGTCAAAGTGCAATATGTCTAGCCAGGAACCCAAAATTTCATGCCATGACCAAGCAAATTGATGTATAGTATTATTTTGTTCAAGTTATTGTCAAAGATGGTATGGTGAAGTTGGTTAAGGTAGAGACTTTGATGAATGTTGTTAATTCTTTAACTAATCTTGTGAACACGGAGAAGTTCAAATGGTGTTTAGAGATTATGGGTCTTTCGACCCCTAGCAATTAAGAGACAATGTTTACTCCCTCCCATTACTCTTGCAAGGTGTTCGACAAGTGGGAGATTTATTGGGAAAATGTGTCTCAACCTTGAAATTATATAAAGGTTATTGTTGATAGAATATATATATATATGAATATATATATATATGTGAATATATATATATATATATATTTCCTAGTTACACCGATAGGTGTAATATACAATGGAAACAAGAGAGGAGAGTGGGACATGTGTGTAAAAAATAATTTGTTAAATTTTTCTAGAAACTACTAAAATGGCCAACATACATTAGATAAATGATTCATTGTAAATCTAGACCGTAAATTATTAGGTTTTAGATCTAATGGTGGATATTTTGTTGGCCTGTCTTGCCCTAGAATGTAACCCTATTTTATGAGGGCATTATATTATGGCTGTGGTAGAGAGAGATAGTGATGTATTCTAAGATTTTGATAGCAGTTGTGTTGTCTCTTGATCTTTGAGTGGTGATACTCTTGTAAGAAGCTTTCTCTACAAGTACATTGTAATCTTTGTGATTTCTTGAATAATATATTGGGCGACTTTTGGAGTGTGGGATTTTTCTCTCGAAAGGGTTTTCCCCATGTAAATCACTGTGTCATAGTATGAACGATATTTATGTTCATTTATGTTTAAGTTTTTGTAACTATTAAATATTTGTAAATCTTTTGCATTATTCTTCTCTCAAGATTAGTGTAGGAAGTTGTTTAGCTACCTTAGCTTCCTTACAATATTTATATGTATATGTATATGTATATGTATATGTATATTTATATGTATGTATGTATGTATGTATGTATATATATTCATACGTTTAAATAGTAAAATAAATCTTAACAATTAATAGGTGTTGGGTGAAAATTATGTAATCAACTTTTCGATAGATTACACAACTTGGACTTTAGCCACAACTATGTGAGATGTAAATCTCTCCTCTAGGAAAGGGGAGGCACCCTTCTTACTGCTGATAGAAGCGATAGTAAAAAAAACAAGTAATTACAAAATATACACAATACTTACAAAGTGGGGGGGGTGTGTTACATTCATCCTTCTCTCTTTTTTCAGAGAAGATGTTTACAATGCTTAATTATTGGAAGTTCTCAATTCACAATAACTCTAAACTAACAACGAGCAGTAATGCCAATACCTCTATCTTGTCAAAAAAAAGTGTAGAGGTACTAGAAGTGATTAACAATAAACTAGTAAAAATAAAAGGGAAAGCTCACGAAGGCACAAAGTCGTTCCGTAGCTTTTTCAATGGTGGATCTTTGAAAAGTGTGTCATTTGTCACTTTAGAAGCACAAAGTCTTCTTAGACACAACAATTCCTCGAACAATATGAACAATTATAAGCACAAATTCTTGTAGATTATCCAACCAAAGTATTCAAAGAGCATGAACAATTACAAGCACAAAGTCTTGTAGATCATTCAACAATATTATCCAAATAGTATGAATAATTACAAGCACAAAGTCTTGTAGATCATTCAACCAAAGATAAACAAAACAAAAATGTAAATCTAAATAAAGGATGTAACACAAAGTTTACGTGAATTACTTAGAGTCCTTCGGATTCCATAAGCTAATCACCACCAAATGAGATCAATTCACAAGATTATCGAATCCAACACAAAGTCTGGTTTGCAATCTTCTTCTTTATTGATCGAATTTCATTCACAAAGTATGAACACAAAGTTTCACAATTCTGCTTCAAAAAGGGTAGCACTTCGTTGCAAAATACTAAAGGATAAATTTACAATAGAAATCCCTCACATTATATAGAAAGAGGGATGAGCAAAATTAGGAATCTAATTGAGAAAATCAAGGAAAGTTAGGTGAGAGATTTAAGGAGATCTCACCTAACTTTGACCAAAGTCAAAGTGTAATTTTTTTTCAAAAGATTACATCTCAAACTTGGTGCAATTACAATTTACAAAAAGATATCTAAGATGTTAGGAAATATTTACAAGATGCATAAAGGGATGCACCGAAAATGTCTAACACTGGAGATCAGGAACCTTCTTCATGTTTCCTTGCTTTGGGTGTAGAAGTCTTTGTATTTCTTCCTAGTCTCCTGCACGAACTTCTCATCCAGACCAACGGTGTAATCCACAATGGTGTGAATTCTCGTGTGAACCTTCTTGCACCTGTCAAGATGCATTTTCAGGTTATCCAATGTGAGCCTTGTATCACAAATGACGTTCAGTGAGGCTTCTGAAAAGTTTGAACTATCAATCAACTTCATGATGGCTTCTTTGAAGATCTAAGATATTTCTGTGGTCGGCAAGAAGATACAATTCTCTTCAAGAAGTTTACCTGGTAACTCCTTGATACCTATTTCGAGAATAACACAATGTCCTTCGACATCTTCCTATACTTGGTGGAGATCTTCCGTAAGAGATTGAATTACTTGAATTCAATGTTTCAAGGATTCTCTTACCTCAATGAACTTTTCTTTGTTAGGAATTACCCCGACTTCCACCAGTTTACTGAGCTTTACCTGCTTCATCTCTGACCATCACAGCAGGCATTTTTCCATATCTCTGCACTCCTGGGAAAGTACACTTTTTTCTTTATCAAGCTCTGTGGTGAGCTTAGCCAACAAGGTAGTTTTCTCATCCGCAACAATTATGATCTGAGATCCGTGTTCTATGATCTTCTCAACGAAATCATACAACACTTTTCCTTTGGAAGCGAAATTCTTAGCTTTCTTGACAGCTGGGTCCTCAATACTTACCACTGTCAGCGGTTGTGCATTAGTTGTAGATCCTACAAGTCTCTTTACAATAGTGGCATAATGCTCTGCCCTCTACTTGTACATATTGCGAGCTTGCTCCATTTTATCCATTCTTCCAACCAAGATATCCAATGTCACTTGCGCATCAGCCTTTGCACTTTCATCGGTAACCTTGCCAAGCTGGACTTTTGTCACTGTGTAATCCTCCATATTGACATCACCTTCTTCTTGTGGTGGTATGCCAATTTCTGCATACTTGTGGCCAGTCTTGTCAATGTTCAACCTTGAGTATACTTTTTCCTTTTTCTTCCCTTTAGCTTTTGGAGGGACTATCTCTTCAAGGTCGAGCTCCTCTAGAGAGATCATTTGCTTCTTCTACTTCGACACTTGAGATATCAGCCAAGGGGGAAGGAAAGAGGTGTGAACTTCTAAATTCACTATCAACTCAGTTACATCATTGTTACTTTTGAAGTTATTGTCACATCTAAAGTTACCATGGGTATGGTGACAATAGGAGAAGTGTCTATCATCATTGCTCTTGTAGACTACACATTGAGCTGATCACACATTGACTCATTCATGAAACGATTGAATTCATTTTCAGAAGTGATATCATATATTGGTGAAGACAAGCTAGGAATGGATGATGGAGGGCTTGACAGTATATCAACTGCATGAGTTATTGTCACCGAGGGAGTATCAAGTGGGGTTGATGCTGCAGGAATAGTGGATATCTCAACTACAGGAATGCATGTGGTAGGAATGGGTGACGAGGGAATAGGAGGTGGAGGAGTTATTAAACTTGGATGGGTATGAGGAACACCAGAAATCACAGGCGATGATGTTCTAGGAATTTCCTCAACTACATTCTTAGGTGGAGACGTAGTTCTTTCTTGATCATGCCTGGGCTCCTGTTGATCACCCTCTTGTCTCTCCGATTTTGGTTCACCTTCGGAATCACCTTCAAATTCTTCTTCAGAATCTTCTTTAGACTCTTTCCCACTTTCAGAAACCTCTTCTGCATCAGAGTCTGCTTCTACTAAGTCTTCATCTTCAGTGGATTGGTCATTGGGAGTACCTTCCTCATCAGAATCTATCTCCTTGGGAATGGACTTTTTACCTTTAGAGCGATATGGATCGGATTCTGTGGTTTCTCCTTCTGGGATAGACTGGGTATCTTTCTTACCAACAGTAAAGTTGATCCTAGGACCTCTTCATGAAGAAGTGGGAACATCTGCTGATTTATTTTTCATGTGGAGTTCTTGTTGTCGCCGAGCTTCTGCTTCAGATTCTTCTCCTTCCAAATCTATTATGAAACTTTTCATTTCATAACCATGCTTATGTAACCATTCTGCAATGTTGGCTAGGATTGGCTTCAATCTCTCTCTCATGCTGGTAATCTCTTTCCTAGATGATTGAATTGCAGGCAATGGCCTTTTAGAAACCTCTTGTTCATCATAGACAACATTCATGATATCGCCAGGATCTGTAAAATCCTCTGGTAGGTCAGCGATATCAAGGTCTCTGATCTACTGAATAGTCAACCTATAATAATCCATTTTGCGAATGGCTTCTTCATCTCTACAATCAGCCCAGATGTCTTCAAAATGATACTTGTGATGATGACCCTTTTGTAATTTCTTTATGATATCTCTGTAATCAAAATCAAACCTATACCTATAGGTCTTGATTATCATGATTTTCATCTCAGTGTAAACAGAATTGGCTTTCTATATAGTTGGGATAGTATATCTGCCGATTGTCAATGGGAACTTGAATCCACGTTTGTGGTTACTTCTTCATTCTTTATGCATTGAAATCAGCTATCTGCACATCTCCATGAGAACCTACTTATCCGAAGGATAACGTGGCAGCATGTAAGGATAGCCAGTGTAGCACCCTACTCTCAAATAAGTAAACATTGGGAATTGAAGAAATAGGCATCCAACTTTACTTACCACCTTATAGGCCTCATCAGATACCCTCCTCCTTTCGAGAGCTGGATCAAAATTGAAAAGAAAAGGTGTGAAGAAAGAATTTGTAACCCACCTAAAGTGATGAAAGCTTTCCTTCAGTTCCAATTGATAGAAAAATTTGTACACAGGTACCATCATCTGATTTCCTTTTGTGGATAGACCTGGGAATTGTCTCATTACGACTGCTGTGTACACCAAGTAAGAAGTCATAGAATTTCAATGTGGAAGGAACATTGATCAGCTATTCATGTATTTCATCACCGATCTGTTTGTCCCAGTCAATGTGCACCTTTTGTCTTCTTATAATCCTGATGTATTCATACATCCAATCATGAAAAGTGGATGATTCAGGCAAGCCTTTTACTTTGCTTAAAAATGTGATCATATCTTTGACGTCATCTTTGAAATCACTTCGCAAGAGTCCCTTTGGCCATCTGGAAATAGATCGTCTAGGCTTCTTCAACCATTGAGTATTTATTAGGTTTTTAGCCTTGTTGGGATCAGCGTCAAAGACTTCTTGTGCTTTTTGTATAGAGATATCAATGTATTTCTCCATTTGAGGAACCTTGAACACAATATTAAAGAAATCAGGGTCGAGTCTTAAATTCTCATGCCCAGAAGAATCGATCACACTTATGCTTTCCCTAATGTAGTGAGATGCCACTTGAAGGACAAGCTTCGTATTGTGTGCAGCAGTAGGAAACATAGCTACCAAATGCAGGTTACTATGTACAATTGCTCTCATCGGGTTAGGAAGAGGCTTCATCTCTGTTTGCTTTGCAAAATCAACCAAGTCTTGATGGCCAACTTCTGTGTCTTTTATTTCTTCCACCTTGGAGACCACTACAGTCGGAAGATAGACACCTTGATATTTATATTTCATTTTTCCCTTTGCTTTTGAAGAAGATGGAGGTTTACTGGTAGTCATCAAGAGCAAATGAATCTTTGATCAATCAACTTTGAAGATCCAAAAAAAAGACTGCAAGGTGTTGAGCCAGAACAAACATTAGTCGTTAAATAGAATGGGAATGCACAAAGCGAGCAATGATGATGGGAAAGCATGGAATGGATGACAAGGCACGCAAAACGATGCACAAAATGGAAGGAGCGAGGTTTAGGACTGAATTGGGAAAGTTTGAAGTTTTTTGGGAAAAAATTATGAAAAGTGTAAGGGCGCACTTTTTCAGCACCCTTACATTTTGAAGGATTTCTCTTTGATGCAAGGGCGCTGAAAAATAGCGCTCCTGCACTTTTCAGTGTTAGCATAAAATTCAAAATTCTAGGGCGCACTTTTTCAGCATCTCTGCATTTGAAATAGGATTCTGGAAACAGATGCAATGATGCTTGAAAACAGCGCTTGGGGTTTTTGAAGCATGGGAATGTTAAAAGACAAAAATTTGTTTTCATGTATTGAGTTACTCTTGAAGTTTATTTCACCGCCATTGCAAATGTGGATAAGAAACAAGCAATTTTACTCACAAAATGTGAGTTTCTTCAATGTTAGCTGCACCAATCATTGTTGAAAGGGCTACATAGAAAGACACTAAAAAAAAAATGTAGGAGAGAAAGAATGAAAAGAAAAATGTGTGGGAGAGAAAATTCACGCCAAAACGAGCCAGAAAAAAAATTGTGTGAGGGTGTAATAGGAAAACGCGCAAGGATAAGAGGAAAAAGCTACACAAAAGTGCAATGGAGAGGAAGCAAGGGAAAACGTGCAAGAGTAAGAGACATAGATGAGGAAAGACCAATACATGTTTTGCAAAGTAGTAGATTCAAAACAATTACAAAAAGGAAACATATTGATAAATTTTCAACAAGAAAGAATGTGTAAAAGAGAGGACAAAGAGAAAATGCACCTGAAATGGTGAACTCAAAAAACCCTAGCTTGATGTAAAAACAAAAGATCTTTGAAAAAACGTGTTTTTTAGTTTGAGAAGGACCTTAGTCAAAAATTACAAACAATGAAAATAAAACAATAGAAACACTTTTAAGTGAAAGAAAAACATAAAAACCTAACTCAAGTCGAGCAATAAATTTAGGCACGAAAAGTGGCACAATGAACGAAAAATGTAAAACACATGAAGAAACGCACCTAGGCAAGGAAAAGACTAAGTCAGGATAAAAAAGTGTAATAGCGCACTTTTTCAGTGCTCTTACACTTTGAAAGAAATCACCTTCATGCAGGGGCGCTGAAAATCAGCGCCCCTGCACTTTTTATACTTAGCCAATTTTTGGCTTGTGAACAGGAGCGCACTTTTTTAGTGCAACTGCATTTTTCACAATTAACTAAGTACGAATAGTGGGACTTCGCGAAGGGGCTCATTTCGAAGGTCTTCGCGAGGCAAACATAGGGGGACGTTCAAAACAAATGTTTGAAACTTTGGAACACATTTCAAGGTGGCTTGAAAATTACCTCATTTTGTGTGCTTGAACTTCACGAATCCTAGGAAACGAACAAGTTTTGTAGGTGGGTTATCCATGGAACGAGTGCTACTAGATTCCGTGATAACAATAGGTAAACAAAAATATGTTTATGACACAATAATATTGCCTCTTGATCACTATTTGAGACTAGGCCTAGGTTGAGTATGTTTTACTTTTCGACATATCCTTACGACCATACCACACAAGTTAAGACACAAGATTAACTCTTCAACAACACTAGGAACTTAACAACTTACTTTTATTTTGATGCAAGACCTAGACATGTGTGTGTGTTTGACTCAAGATGGAAATTACCTATTTTTTCACAATGTCTATACACTTCTCTCTAGTGATACTCTCCCTCTCCATCCAGGAGGGAAAATTGTTCCTACATTCAACTTAGAAATCCATCACAATAGTTAGTCTATTATTAGTCATGATATCATAATCATTAATCAAAAGTAATAATCATCACAATTCTATGATCCTTTAATGGAAACATTTATATTGCATTGTAATTTTATCTAAACAAAAATTGAAGTAAAATCATCCATCCATGCCTAGTTAAACACATATTTAATGTAAAAGTTAAAAGTAACTACAAGCCAAAATTTTGGGTGTAACATATCTCCCCCCTTAAGGATCACCATCCTCGATGATTCAGTGTATCATAACAAGATCGTAAAACAAGTTTCTCTTAACTATTGAAAGTAGTAAACCATTGAAGAAATTTTTGATAAAACTTGTTGTAATCTCTTCCCAAGTGGCACCATCCTCGACATATTGGTCCCACTAAACCTTGCATTGGGTAATATCTTTATTATGCAATTGGAGATTGTGTGCTTTAAGCACCTTGAGAGGCTCAATCATTACAACTCATAGATATTGTACCTACGGTGCATTCTAGTCAGGTATGTGATTAAAACCAATTATATGCTTCTTTAGATAAGAAACATGAAAAATTTCATGCATCTAGGCAAGAGCTAGAGGTAGAGTGACTCTATAAGCAACTGGATTAATCACTTCATGAACTTCAAAGGGTCCCACAAATTGAGGGGCTAGTTTGGATGACTTTCCAAACTTTATGGAACTTTTATGATGTTTGACCCTAAAAAGAAATTTTTCTCCAAATGAGAATTGCCTTGGTTTACACTTGGTATCAACGTAACTTTTGTATCTATTATTTGCTTCCACCAATCTTTTTCTGATTAGATTGATCTTCTCTTCCATTTCTAATAACATTTCTGGACCAAGGCTAATTCTATCTTCTAGCTTATTCCATCTTATACCTGAGTTTGACACTTTATTTTGTATAATGCTTCAAATCGAGCCAATTTTATCATAGAATGATATAATTTATTATATGAAAATTCCACTAGCGGAAGATATTCCTACCAATTGTATTGTTGATCCATGCAATACATTTGCAACAAATCTTAAAGGACTTGGTTCACCCTTTTCCTAACCATCTGTCTCAAGGTGATAGGTCAAGCTTATATTAAGTTGAGTTCCAAGTGTTGAAAACAAGGTTTTCCAAAACCTCAATGTCATGTGTGCATCTCTATCAAAGATAATCTTTTTAGGAACTCCATGCAACCTAAACACTTCTTAGACAAACTTGTGAGCTATTTTCGATGCTCCATCTTTTAAATTTCTAGGTATAAAATGGGATACTTTGGTGAGTTTTTCCACCACTACTAAGATAACATTGTGTCTATTTCAAGACATAGGGAGACCTTGCACAAATTACATACTAATGAATTTCCATTTCCACTATGGAATTTTATGAGGATGCAAAATTTATGTGGAGAATTTTTGTTCAACCTTTACTCTCTAGCATTCAATACATCTTGCCATGAATATTATAGCATCACTCTTTATCCCTTTCTAGAAATAAATTTATTTCACATTTTCTAGGAGTTTTGTCACTCTCGGGTGTCCTGAGTATGGTGTGGAATGAACAACTTTCCACACAAGTTTTCTTAACTCTGTAGAGTTTGGAACATACATCCTTTTTTTGTACCCCAAAAGTCCATCTATTTTAAAATAGAACCTGTCATATCTCAAATCTTGAGGATTGACTGAGAGAGCTTGCTTAATTTTTTCATAATATTCATCTCCCATAGACTTTTACAAAACTTGGTCCTTGAAATCTAAATGAATGGAGACTATTGAGGAAATATGTCTCTACTAATTCAAGGCATCTACCACTCAATTTTCTTTACCTTTGATGTAGCTTATCTCAAGTTCATAGTTGGATATCAATTCCAACCATCTTCTTTGTCAAGTATTGAGATGTGATTGGGAGAATATGTACTTGAGACCTTGATGGTATAACTTAAGTTCAAAAGGCTTCCCCAACAAGTAGTGTCACCACATTTACAGAGTATGAAAAATTGCTACCAATTCTAGGTCATGAGGGGCATAATTTTTCTCATATGACTTTAGCTTTCTTGAATCATAGGCAATCACTCACCCTTCTTTCATAAGCACACCACATAATCCTTCTCCCGAGGCATCAGTGATTATAATAAACTAACCTTAATGATTAGGAACCTTCAACATTGGAGTTGTAGTCAACTTCTTAAGTTGATCAAATGCCTCCTGACATTTTTCAACCAATCAAAGTACTTTCCTTTTCTCTAAAGAGAAGTGATATGGTGGGAGATCTTAGGAAAGTTTAATACACTCTCTATAATAAATTGCTAATCCCAAAAAACTATGAACTTCATGCACATTTTTGGTCATTCAAGAATGGCTTTGATCTTCAATAGATCTATTATAATTCCTTATGCTAAGATTATATGAACCAGTTATTATACTTCTTTTTGAAAGAAAGTACATTTAGAAATTTTCCCATGCAGTTTGTGTTCCCTCAGACATTAGATAACAAAATGAAGATGTTGGTAGTGTTCTTCCTCATTCTTAGGGTATATAAGAATGTCATCTAAAAACACCACAAAAAATCTATCCAAGAAATATTTGAAGACACTATTCATCAAGTTCAGGAACGATGTTTGGGCATTCATAAGTCTAAAAGGAAAGAATGTGAATTCATAGTGTCCATACCTTGCTCTAAAAGTTTTTTTATGAATTTCTTCATCTTTCAATCTTAATTGTGTTGAGAAAATTTGTCTCAACCTTGCAATTACATAAGGTACTATTGATACATAAGGTATTGTTCAACTGATGATGACAGGGAGGCGTGGGGGGGATCCCCCCCCCATGAGGGGTTCGAGGGGATCATCCCCCTAGTTGGGGTCTAGGGGCAGTGCGCCCTGATGAGGGCTCAGGGGTAGGTAGCACCCCCAAAAGGAAAATTTTATTTATATTTTATTACTATAAATCTAGACCGTTCATCATTATGTCTCATATCCAATGCCCGATATTTTATTAGCTTGACTTTCCCTAGAAGGAAACCATATTTTATGAGGGCATTGTATTGTGGTTGTGTATTATGATGTATTCTAAGAGTCTAATAGTGACTACGTTGCCTCTGGATCTCTGAGTGGTGATACTCCTACGAGAAGCTTTCTCTGCAAGTATATTAAATAATCTTTATGATTTCTAAATAATATATTGGGTGTCTTTTGGAGTGTGGGGTACTTTTTCTCCTGAAAGGGTTTTCCCACGTAAATCATTATGTTGTGGTATGCACAATATTTGTGTTTAACTATGTTTAAGTTTGTGTAACTGTTAAAGATCTATAAAAAAAATTCATTATATTCTCCTCTCAAGATTAGTGTAAGAAGTTGTTCTACTACCTTAGCTTCCTTACAAGTGGTATAAGAGCATGACCACCTTTGGTTTCAGTTGTGGGTTGTTGGGTTTTTTGAACTAATCCAGATTTGAGTGGGAGCTTTTGCAGAAGACACTTTGTGATCTTGTTACAAGAATTTTCAGATGGCAAGTTCATCTTGGAGAATAGAGGTGGATAATTTTTTTGGAAATAATTTTGAAATGTGGAAGCTGAAGATGGAGGATTTCTTGATAGATCGAGATTTGTGGGATGTTGTGGATGTGGATGTTTCAAGGCCTGCAGATCCTACTCAAGATGCTCAATATGATTTTATGGATCATAAAGCCAAGGATCTAATCATATTGTGCTTGGTAGACTCTATTTTAATCAATTTCCATGAAGAGACCTCTGCACAGAAACTATGGAAGAAGCTTGGTGAGATGTATCAAGCCAAATCTTTGATGAAAAAGATTTTCTTGAGGAATAAATTGTATTCCTTGAGAATGGAAGAGGGTGGATGAATTACAAACCACTTGGAGGAATTCAATAGGCTGGTGGCTCAATTGGCATCAATTGGTGTCAAAATGGATGAGGAAGAGAAATGTCAGATCCTACTTTGTTCTTTTTCTGATTCATGGGATTTTCTTGTTATGGCTATTGGGAGTACTTTTGTTATATTGAAGATTGAAGATGTGGTGGGTTCATTGATTTCTAAAGAGATGAGGAGGAAGGTATCCTTTAGTGCCAAGGATGCCTTGAATGCTCGTGGAAGACCTAAGGAAAAAGGAAAGAAAAATAATAAGTGTGATAAATCCAAGTCCAAGGGGAGATCTCAGTCTCCTAGAAATTCCAAAGCTATTTGATGGAACTGTGATAAGCCTGGACATGTTTATAAGGACTGCAAAGAAGAAAAGAAGAAGAAAAAGAAGAAATTTGATTCTAATTCTGAGTCTGAGAAGGAAGATGGTGACACATTCATTTTAGCTTTGAAACTTGTGTAGGTAATGATGTATGGTTAATTGACTCAGGTGCATCTTTCCATATGACCTCTAATAGAAATTGGTTTTCTGAGTATGAATAATTTGATGGAGCTAATTTTTATACTTGGGTGATGATTCTCATTTATACATTGTTGGTATTGGTAAAGTTAAAATCAGGTTTCCTGATGGTAGAATAAAAAGGATTAATGGTTGTTGCATATCCCTGGTTTAGCACAAATTTTTTTATCTGTGAGCAAACTAATAGATGCAGGTGTATAGGTAGTATTTTTTGATGCAGGATGCAAGATGGTCAGAAGTGCTATGGTGAATGCTACAAGTTTCAGATATGGCACATTGTATAAGCTTGATGCATGCACTATTGAGTGCAATAGTACTTCTGTAAAAAGAAAGTTTTTGGAAGAAGTAGGGGTTTCACCTTTAGCAGATGATCATGGAATTTGGATACCCAAGGGTGCTCTTTCTTCTAAATCAAAGTTACCTATAGAGAAAATTATGTTATGGCACCAAAGACAGTCACATTGGAGAAAAGGGTCTAAGGATCCTAAAAAATAAAAACCTTGTTGAAGGTCTTTCTGATTGTAATCTTGAATTTGATTTATGTGAGCATTGCATTTATGGAAAAAAAAAACACATTCAGTTTTACTCAAGTTCTCATATATCTTGTGGTGTATTGGATCTTATTCATTATGATGTGTTTGGTCATGTAGATGTTTCTTCAATTGGTAAATCCATATATTATGTTCCATTTATTGATGATTATAGTAGGACATGGGTATACTTTCTAAAGAGTAAATCTGAAGTTTTCAGTCGATTTAAAGAATTTAAAGCAATGGTTGAGTTGTAGACTGGAAAGAAAATAAAATGTTTAAGGACTGATAATGGCGTTGAATTTTTCTCTAATAATTTTGATAGATTCTATAAATATTGTGGTATTCATAGACAAAAGACAACTCCATATTCTCCATTGAAAAATGGAGTTGCAAAAAGAATGAACCAGACACTTATGGAGAAGGCTAGGAGTATTTTGAGTGGTCTTGATCTAAAACAAAGCTTTTGGGATGAAGGTGTTGCTACTGCTTGTTACTTGATTAACAAGTCTCCTATATCATCTCTTGTTGATATGACACCTATGGAGGCATGGTCGGGTTGCAAGCCTTCATTAAGACATCTTATATTTTTTGGTTGTGAGGCATATGCACATGTGCCAAAGGAGAAGAGATCAAAGTTGGAGAACAAGGCTGTGAAATGTATCTTCATCGGATAAAGTTATGGTGTGAAAGGATACAAGCTTTGGGATCCTATTGCACAAAATGTAATATGTATAGTAGAAGTGTTATTTTTAGAGAAACTAAGCCTTCTTTTGTTACATTGCAACTAGAACAAAGTAAACATGAAGATGTGTTTCAATTTCCTTCTACACCTGAGAAAGTTGAATCCAGGCATATGGATAGACAAGAAGTTGAGGAGAGCTCATCTAGCTCTGAATGTTCAAAAGAGGAGGAAGAACCTCCAACTCATCTTGTTCGTAGGTCTATAAGGCACAAATAACCACCTAAAAGGTATACACCTAGTGATTGGAGATGTATTTTTGCTTTGAATACTAACATGGATGAACCCAGATTAGTAGAAGAGGCATTGTGCATGAATGATGCAGAATCGTGGAAGATTGCTATGGATGAAGAAATGAAAACTTTGAAAAAGAATGATACATGGGATCTTGTATCATTACTTGAAGAAAAAAAACTTGTTGGTTGCAAATGGGTGTTCAAGAAAAAGATTGGTTCAGATGGAAGTATTGAGAAATACAAAGCAAGGTTGGTTGCAAAAGGTTACTCTCAAGTTGAGGGTGTTGATTCTAGTGAGATATTTTCTCCTATTTCAAAATAAAATCCATTAGATTTTATCTTTCTATTGTTGTTGCTTATGATTTAGAGGTTGAGAAAATGGACGTGAAAACTTTTTTCCTTCATGGTGACTTGGAGGAGGATATTTATATGACACAGCCAGAGCACTATGTGTTGAAAGGTAAAAGTAATGTGGTTTGCAAATTGAAGAAATCTTTGTATGGTATAAAACAAAGTCCTAGGATGTGGTACCAAAAAATTGATACATATGTGTTGAGTTTAGGATTTGAGTATTCTAAATCGTATCATTGTGTTTATTATAAAATTGATGGTGGTCATTTCCTATTTATTACATTATATATTGATGATATGTTATTCATTGATAAAGGGAAAGGTATGATTTCAGAACTGAAATATCAACTTTCTACTAAGTTTGAAATGAAAGATCTTGGTGTAGCTAAACATGTTCTTGGGATGGAAATTAGAAGAGATAGATTAAATAGGAAGCTATGGCTTGGCTAAAGTAAGTATGTCAATTAAATTTTACAGAGGTTTGATATGCAGGATTGTAAGCCATTGTGTGTTCCTATTTCAATTAGAACAAAGTTATCTATTTCAAATTTTCCAACATCCCCATCAGAGATGGAAGACATGAGCAAAGTGCCTTACCAGAGTGCAGTTGGAAGTTTGATGTATGTTATGATTTGTACTAGACAGACATTGCCCAAGTAGTGGGAGTTCTTTTCAAATATATATCTAATCCTGGTAGAGTTTATTGGGATGTAGTTAAAAGAGTCTTCAGATATTTGTGCGGTACCTCAGATTATTCTTATGTTATCACAGTACTATGATTAAAGATGATATTTCCCTTGATATTCATGGTTATGTGGATTAAAACTAGGCAGGTGATGTTGATAGCAGAAGATCCACCAATGCTTATGTGTTTACTTTATTTGGTGGTGCAATTAGTTGGATGAGTAAGTGGCAAGCTGTAGTTTTTTTTTCCACTACTGAAGTAGATTATATGGTAGCTACTCATGCTTGTAAAGAATCCATTTTGCTTAAGATATTGTGTCTAGATATTAGAATAAAAAAAGGTGTAGTGACGATTTATTGCAATGGTCAGAGTGTGATATATGTCTAGCCAGGAACCCAACATTTCATGCCAATACCAAGCACATTGATGTACAATACCATTTTTTTAGAGATATGGTCAAAGATGGCAGGGTGAAGGTGGTTAAGGTAGAGACTTTGATAAATTTTGTTGATTCTTTAACTAAGCCTGTGAACACAGAGAAATTCAAATGGTTTTTAGAGACTATGGGCCTTTCATCCCCTAGCAATTAAGAGATGATGATGACTCCTTTCCGTTGTTCTTGTGAAACATATCAAAATAGGGCTCATCAAGGTGAATTCATCAAGATGATGAGCCACAATGTTTTTCTAGGGATGTTTCACTCAATTATGAAGGCCAAAATGCATAAATAAAAATCAAAAAATAATCCTAACTATTATAACAATGTGTACCTTGCTACAAGAAGGTTGTTTTTAGGTCACAAAGGACTCATTCGCCTTTAGTGGTGAATGGGTCCCTGTTAGAGTTTCTAAGACTAAGATTTGGTTTCTATTCCTTGATATCTACACTCTCATATCCTCTGTGATCAGCTCCCGAAATCCTAAAACAATTTTTGTAGCCTTCTTTCTATGTTCTTGCAATGTTAATGAAAATTTTGCAACTTGAAAACTTTGACAATTTTGCTTCAAACTTGATCTTCAACCTATAAATTTGCAAACACACATTCAAAGAGGAGAAAAACTTGTTGATTGTTAGTGAACAGGGGTTTCCCTAATTCAAACCCCATTTAGGTAATTAAACCAAATGATGAAATAATTAAATAAGGACATGAAAAATGAAACATGAAATGATGATAAATTGAAGTTGTATATACTACATCAACACACACTAGCTCAACAACATGCTTGATGCACTATGCCTTTGACATGATGATATAATCTTGAATTGTTGCAATAAAACTTCAATAACCTTCCCTTTGAATACTCTTAAATTCTCTTATAAACTCTTGTGAACTCTTGTTTAAGTGCTCTTGATTGCTTATGAAGTTCTAGGATGAAACTATATGAATTAACCTTACATTTATACTAAATCTAAGAATTAACCCCAAAATTCAAATAGACCAAGCTGGAATCAGATCTAGAAATTGAAAATTATTATGATCCCTCCATAATTAAATTTAAAAAGGGATGTCCTATGTGAGGACCCATTCTCCACTAAAGGTGAATGGATCCTAGCACAACTTTCTAGGACCATGCTTCAGGGAGGTGAAATAACATCAAAAACCCATTTCAAAAATGCCAAGGGGTGTCCTATGTGGAGAGGACCCATTTGCCACTAAAAGAGAATGGGTCCTAGAACCATTTTCTAGGACCTTGAATTTTCCAAATTAAATGTCATGCAATATCATTATTGGGTGTCGAGATAGATCCTTCAAAAAGTTTAATTAATGAGGCTTAAATTTGAATTAAAGGGGTCAATTAAGCTCAATTAACCACCATTAATTAATGAAACCCTAGATTAGTGTGAAAGTGTAATACATCACTTTACAACACCCTAAATAAGGCATAAATTAAGTACATTTTATTTAAAAGGGCCCTAGACTTAGTGTGAATGTGTAAACCACATTACAACCCTAAATTAAGGAACAATTAAGTTAATTTTATATAAATTATTCCCAAATTAAGCGTGAAAAAAGGATTGATTTTTTCAACGCTACACCTTGTAAGGTGTTCGAAAAGTGGGAGATTTTTTGATAAAATGTGTCTCAACCTTGCAATTACATAAGGTATTGTTCAGTTGATGACGACCAGGGGGCAAGGGGCGCATCCCTTCCACCATGAGGGGTCCAGGGGGAGCATCCCCTCAGTTGGGATCTAGGGCAACATGCCCTGGCAAGGGCTCAAGGGCAGCACCCCTAAAAGTAAAATTTTATTTATATTTTATCATTATAAATCTAAACCATTCATCATTATGTCTCATATCCGACGATCAATATTTTATTAGCTTGACTTTCCCTAGAAGGAAACCCTATATTATGAGGGTATTGTATTGTGGTTGTGTATTATGATGTATTTTGAGAGTCTGATAGCGGTTGTGTTGCCTCTAGATCTCTAAGTGGTGATACTCCTGTGAGAAGCTTACTCTGCAAGTATATTGTAATCTTTGTGATTTTTGAGTAATATATTAGGTGGCTTTTAGAGTGTGGGTTTTTTCTCTTGAAAGGGTTTTCCCACGTAAATCATGGTGTTGTGGTATGTACAATATTTGTGTTGATTTTTATTCAAGTTTTTGTAACTGTTAAATATCTATAAAAGTTTTACATTATTCTCCTCTCAAGATTATTGTAGGAAGTTGTTCCACTACCTTAGCTTCCTTACAAATTGATGATAACTAGATCATAAATCTATCTTTGAGAATAATTTTGCACCACACAATTGATAAAAAATATCATCAGTACACGGTAAAGGATGTGTATTCTTTATCATCAAGCCTTGTTAAGCATACGATAGTATATGCATAGATGCAAGGTATCGTCCTTTTTGATAAAGAGTACAAGTGCTCCCTAGGTTGAAATAGTGGGGTCTAATTAACCTTTTTGCCAACAGTTCTTACAATTGATCCTTTATTTCCATCAACTATGTAGTCTAGATGGTATGGTGCTTTTGATATTGGTTCAGAACTAGGAATTATGTCGATGGAGAAATCAAAGGCTCTTTTTGGGGGTAACCTAGGGAGTTCGTCTAGAAAGACATCCTAAAAATCTCGAAGGGATAGTTATCTACAAAGGGTTCTCTTTGATCATCAAGATATTATTCTTCAATCTCATGGAGCTTCTGAGATTGATAATAATTTAGATCATCTAGAATGATAAGCTCTTTGAGTTCTTCTAGTTATTCTATTTTGACCATAAAGAGCTTACATACTTTCTACTAATCTCTCTTATGTTGCATGGCAGAGATCTGCCTAAACTTGACTTCTCTTTGAGTGCCTTGAAGGAATACCTTGTTTCCTATGTCATCTAGACACTCTACTATATTTGAAAAACAATCCACCTTGGCCCTATGCCTCCATAACCAATTTATCCCTAGGAAAACATGATAGGAACCTAGATGGGCTACATATAGACTCACTTCGGTTGAGAAACTTTGTAGTACCCCTCCACTTTGCTTATGTTTTCTGTTAGCATGTTTTTTTACTATGATAGACTTTGGTACTTTGTTTTGGATATTTTGATTGTTGACATTAGAGCGATGGTGGATTTATTTTGTGATATGATGATACATTTTATGGTGGTAATTAATTTTGTCATGCTTTATGTTAGCATAGATATTTATTCCAGATGTTATTGCTATGTGTATGTTTATGGTAGGTTAACTGTTATTTAATTTGTCAATTTGATGTGACATGTATTGGTGTGGAGAACGGAGTTGCATCACTCACTTGCGAGTGCCCTGTGATTTCCATGATTTTCTCCACACGGTGTGTTTGAAACATGGATTATATATATGTATATTATTTGTCTGATTGCAGGATTGCAGGTACATGACACTGACTCCACCTGGTTTCTCAGGTCTGGGTGTGTCAAGACTCAACGGAAATGTTGATTGGGAGGTAGTAACAAGGTTCTTCCTAGTCTAGTCTTAAACCCAGTCACAATATGTCGTTAGTTTAAGTCTGGTGTCTTTGGTGGTCTTGTTGTGTTTGATTGGTTTATTTATTTTGAAAGGCAAATTTCATTAAATTAATGATAGATTAATATTCTTTTAATTTAATGTTTATTAGAATTAATTTTAAATGTTGAAAATAAAGCTTTACATTTTATTTAATTAATTAATTAGTTTATTTGGTTAAGTAATTTAATCATTGAGGTTAAAATTATTTAATTAAATAAATAAATAAATTAAATTAAAGTTATTTTAATTGTTAGAATAGATTAAATTTAAATAAAATTGTTTTATGGGAAATGGGTTTTTAATTGTTAAATAAATTAATAAAATAAGGAAAAAGGGAAATTGTATTTTGAAATTTGAATTCTTTAATTCTTTAAATGCATGAATTCTTGAAAAAGAAGAAAGAAAGATTTACCCGTAAGTTTGTTGGAAGATACTTTCTTCTTGACATGTGTGGTAGTTAAATTAATTGCTTCTTGTTGAGGATTCTCTCGGAAGATTTTTATGGATTTGGGGAAAACAGAAGATTACTTCACGGGAAATGAAAAAGAACGGGGTGTTGTTAAAAAATATTGATCTGTGTAATTTTGTGACTTCCTTTGTGATTTGCAAAATATTTCTGGAAGTAGTCTTGGAATTGTCTCTGTTTAGTATTTGTTTTCTTTTGGGTATTGGTTTTCTGGAGGAGCTTTGGAGGATTGCACACAACAGGCAACAAAGATTCTCGTCTACAGCCAAGTATTATTTTCAAAGCTTTAGGAGTACAGGTATTTTCCTGTGTATTTTAATTTGTCTACTTTGGAAAATATTGTTTGTGTAAATAAATTTTATATTACCTGTAGAAGAAATTTTATTTTGTTAAAATCCTTGTTCTTCTCAGGAAAAATTGTTTACTGTAATCTTTCTGTAAGGACTTGTTGATTTCTATGTAAATTTCAAGAAAACATGGATATGTAGAGAAATCAAGGAAAAAGAAAGAAGAGATTCAAAAGAAAACATCTATAGATTTGTTACAGTCTCTATAGAAAATAGTTAAGTAAATAAATTGTGAAGGAAATAATTTGTTTGGAAAATGAAATAGAAACCCTCTGTGTTTAAATTAGAACATGTTAGAGGAAAGTACTGTTAAAATTCTCAATTTCCCATTGAAAAACCCTGTAGAAATTTATTGCTCGATTGAGGTATTTTAACTTTCATATTATTGTGAATATATATATATATATATATAAATTGGATTGTGTAAATTTTCTTTTGAAGATAAATGGCAGGCGAAATTTTTATATAAAAATTATTAAAGAAAGTTTTGATGGACGAATTTCGAAGAAATTGCCGTACGTATTTAGTTTATTTTTATTTATTTTTGTGTGGAAATACATTTAATACAGAGAGCCGAAGTGCTGGGGGGGCTACCCACGACCGACCCCATAGGGGAGTCGGCGGTGAGGGCCGAGCCCAGCACTGCCCTCACAGGCAGCGCTTGGTTCTGCCTCCCATGACTGAGCCCTGTGGGGCAGGCTGCGAAGGCAGGCCTACCCACAGCCGCGGCCTGCGGTACAGTTAGGGCTTTAAAGCCCTAACATTTATTTTAAAAGTTATGCGATTTTATATATATTTTATTTTTAAATATTTAGCATTAATATATATAATATTTATAATTATATATTTATTTAATGTTAAGAAAATTCAAAAGTATATTTATGTTATTAATGGGATATTTTAAAATAAAATAGTTTATTAAATATTTAGATATAGATATTTAAATAATTAATTTACTATGACAAAGTTATTATGTGCTTAAATTAAATTAATTTCTTGAGCTTATATATTGAATTCATTATAATATGTGGTTATGAAATTGAGCAAATTATAGGTTTGATTTTCGTATTGAATGGAAGTTGAATTAAATCCTAGAAGATTAATTTTGTACTTCATGTTTTGATTGACTGGATTTAGTAAATCCTAATGTAGATTCCTATTGTTTTGATTTGCTTTAAATTGTGTTCTTTTTATTGGGAAAATTGGGAATGTATTAGAAGTACAAGTCTTCCAGATTAGTTTGTCTTTAATGTGGGAATTGTAATTGTTTAAATACAATCCTTGTGTCGACTAAGGTAGTGTACATGGTTATGCATGGTGTTTAGACACCTGGTTTTATGAACAAAGATTTGATGTCCGTTATGATATGTTTGATCTTATATGTTGATTCTTGTGCACCTTGCTTACCTTAGTTAGTGAACTTAGATTCCTCATGTTATTTTTAGAGGAGTGGCTCTTAGTGAGGGCCGGTACACAAAGTGGTACCTGGGTAACTCATGTAGAGTTAGTAAGTCAGTGAAAACTAAATCAACATATTGGGTATTCTAAAATATTTAACTGGATTATTTGTGCCTCACTCATGGACTTAAGACCTAGTTCAGTCTTGAGAATGAGTCGAGAAGGCCTGGAATGGAAAAGTCGATATCTTGTTATTTTAAAAGATATTTGAATCTGCAACAGTTTGCATGAGGGGCCGGGTTTCGTAAGAGGTTACCAGGGTAACCCAAGTTGGGGGCCGGAACCTAGGAAGAAACACCAGGGTAACCTATGCAACATTGTGATGACACTCCACCTAAAATAACAGATTACCTTGTGAACTTAATATATTTGATTATCCTGATTCTGGAAGCAATGTAACCAATAAGTTAAGTTTGGTCTTGTATAGTTTGTCCATGGTTATTACTTGTGTCTAGGGTTTGTAGGTTATGTCTAGGGAACCTTATTATTGTCTCCTAGCATGGGGGGTGGACCTACGGGTACCACATGGTTGGGTGGAACATGCACCTTACTCCGTTGGGTCCCCAGTTCTTGATCGTGGCAACAAGTGCTTCATGGATGAAGAGCTCGCATCTGGATATATGTACTTTCTTATTTGTATTAGTGGGAACTTTATATTTGTAACCTTCCTCAATTGTTAATAAGGTGAACATTTTTAATCTATAATTGTAAACTATTATTTGATCTACCTCATTTGGAAAATGAGTAATGAAATATTATTTCAAATGCAATGTATAAAAGAATCTTTTGTGTATGTTATACTTTCATGGATGGAATTCAAATGTTATGCAATGTTTACTTTTAAGTTTATGTTAACTAAATACATGCAATGCTAAATACTAAAGTCATCTATGGGATTCTCAAGTAGTGTGTCATCGCGTAACTTAGAGAATGCATGCAACTAATAAAGTTAATATTAATACTTTAAAAAAAATTATTACACTATCGGAGACAATGCAACATTCCTTAGGTTATAAGATGGGACATTACATATTGGTATCAGAGCCAAGGTTCTAACATTGGATCCTCTGGGTAATTCCGAGCCCATTATGTTCACCTAGTACGTAGTATGGTTATTTGCTAGCCTTGGTTGATTAGTATCTGAGACTCGTTATTGTTTATGTGTAGGATCATGCCTAGGCGAAGTGGTAGAGGTCATGGTAGAGGTCGAGGTGGAGGCCGAGGGCCAATCCCTCAAGTTACTCCCCCCCTGAGCCCTCATTTGAGTGTTCAGGCAGAACAATTGGGTCAGCAACTGGATCAGAGAAATGAGGGACAGATTCCAGAATAGTCAGGAGTAGAGGGATCACAGTTACGCCCTTTATTAGAGGAGGTCCTAGCTCAACTTGGACCTAGATAGGAAGTTGATCAAGAGGTAGTAAGAGAGCGAGATAGATCCCCCAGGAGGATTGTTAGTACTATAGAGCAGGATGCCATAGTGGCAGGACATATGAGGGATTTGTTGAGGGCACATCCCCCTACTTTTGATGGCATAGGACATGGTTTAGAGGTAGATACCTGGTTATTGGACTTGGGTAGATGTTTTTCTATGCACCCATATGGTAGGAATACCCGAGCTAGATGCGCTATCATGCATCTGAGAGGATTTTCCTCTACTTGGTGGCACTTGGAGGAGCAAAAGCTCCATTTAGAGATTGGGTCAGTTTATTGGGAGATGTTTCTAGAGAGGTTTAGAGCATGGTTCTTATCTGAACATTGGAGGCAATGAAGGGCTGATGAGTTTCATGATTTACATCAGATGGCTCTATCTATTGAGCAATATAAACGTAGATTCTATGAACTCAAACAGTACGTGAGAATTGGAGATGATGAGGCGATGCTGGTACAACATTTTATCAGGGGTTTGAATGCCCGCATTAGTGGAGGTGTTAGAGTCTTTGAATCGAAGACCATGGAAGTTGCAGTTGAGAAAGCACACATTGTGGAAGAAAATCTAGTTTTAGCATTGGGTGGACATACAGGTGTCCAGATAGGCAGTGCTTCTATAGTAGGTTTTGGTCCACATGGAGGTCACATACAGATAGGAGGTTCCTCTAGGAACCAACAAACACCCACCAAGGGTGGACAACAGCAACAACAACGTACTTCTCAGAAGAAAAGTAATTCACAACCTCAGCAGGGTAACAATTTTCAGTCTCAACATGGTGGTGGTTGGTGTCAGAGTGAGAGATCACAGTGGGCAGCGAGTGCAGCGTGATCGTTCTGATTAGCTTGCACAGAGTTTTCAGTCTACAGTTAGTGGAGGTAGTTTTCCACGGTCTAGTGTACCTCCAGGTGATAGAGGATTCAGAAGGAGTATAGAATGTTTTACTTGTGGCCAACATGGTCACATTGCTCATCAGTGTCCTCAGAAGGGCACTTCTGGGTTCAGTCAGAGACCGGCAGCTTCAAGGTCGACCGTAGGAGATGCAAGCAGGTCGCATAGGATGTTTACCGCGGTGGATAACCACCGGGTCGAGCACCAGGGTGCGGTTGGAGAGGTTCCTGGTGGAGGACTGGCATCGTTCTTTGGAAACTGTGCATGTCCTTCTATGTCTCGAGTTGATCCTCAGGGGTCAAGACGTTGACCGGGTATAGATTCAGAGGGATCCTAGTGGCTAGTCTTCTATTTCTTAGGAGGACCTATTTTAGATGTGTGTGTTATTTGTTTTCTATTAGCAGGCTTCCAGGAGTAAGCCTGATCCTAGGGGGGGAGGATGTAGTACCCCTCCACTTTGCTTATGTTTTATGTTAGCATGTTTTTTTACTATGATAGACTTTGGTACTTTGTTTTGGATATTTTGATCGCTGACATTAGAGTGATGGTGGATTTATTTTGTGATATGATGATACATTTTATGGTGGTAATTAATTCTGTCATTCTTTATGTTAGCATAGATGTTTATTCCAGATGTTATTGCTATATGTATGTTTATGGTAGATTAACTGTTATTTAATTTGTCAGTTTTAGGGTTTGTAGGTTATGTCTAGGGAACCTTATTACTGTCTCCTAGCATGGGGGGTGGACCTACGGGTACCACATGGTTGGGTGGAACGTGCAACTTACTCTGTTGGGTCCCCAGTTCTTGATCGTGGCAACGAGTGCTTCATGGATGAAGAGCTCGCATCTGGATATATGTACTTTCTTATTTGTATCAGTGGGAACTTTATATTTGTAACCTTCCTCAATTGTTAATGAGGTGAACATTTGTAATATGTAATTGTAAATTATTATTTGATCTACCTCATTCAGAAAATGAGTAATGAAATATTATTTTAAATGTAATGTATAAAAGAATCTTTTGTGTATGTTATACTTTCATGGATGGAATTCAAATGTTATGCAATGTTTACTTTTAAGTTTATGTTAACTAAATACATGCAATGCTAAATACTAAAGTCATCTATGGGATTTTCAAGTAGTGTGTCATTGCGTAACTTAGAGAATGTATGCAACTAATAAAGTTAATATTAATACTTTAAAAAAATTATTACACTATCGAAGACAATGCAACATTCCTTAGGTTATAAGACAGGGCATTACAAACTTTGGAGATTAACTCTAGCTTCAAATAGGCATTAATCTACCTGATTTTTTTTTCTATTTAGCATATTCAATTGACCAAGGTTTAGCCATAAATCCATCTCTTCTATGAAATTTAATTAATAAGCTTGGTGCAATAAAACCTTCTATTGTGCTAATATCAACTAAAATAGAAATGGGATAAAGTACTTGTCATCTCTATGGGAGTAATCTGGTACTTTGCTTGATGGTTGTCTAAGGTTGCATGAATCCTTTGTTGGAAGGTTTATTTTTGGGTTGGTAATGGTTTACCTCACTATTGAACTCCTTAGTTCTTGTTTGGGCACTATTTTGCATAGTGATCACCTCCACAAGATAAACATCCTCCAGGAGGTCCTCACTTTTCAGAAGGTTTAATAGAATTATCACCATTTCTCTTGAAATTGTTATTTTTTTTCTTTTCATTCCTAGACTCATTTTGGTTATTTCTAAATCCATTGTCATTTTTCCTTCTCACTTCCTACTTGGGATTTATTTTCTTAAATGGTTGAGAAGATTGTGACCAGTCATACTTTTTGTGATTCTTTTCACAATAAGCAAAGATTGACTTCAGTTTTTGTTCTTACTTTATAGACTTCACGAACACTTTATCCATAGCGATTGGACCATGCACATCTACTTATCCACCTATTTGGGCATTAAGTCCCACGATGAATTTCCTAACTCTAATCCTTTCATCTTTTTTATACTGAGTTATGTACTTTACAAGATGGGTAAACTTCTCCCAATATTCTACCACAGACATGTCTCCTTGATGCAGATTCTGGAAATCTATTAGATTTTGTTTAAAGAAGAGTTGAGGTAGCCATCTTTGTCTTAAAATGACCACAAATTGGTCCCATGTTAAGAAAAGAGAATATGATTGTGGTTAGTAACTGATCACCATGTAGGTATTGTCCTCTCTCTCTTGTATTTTCATTGTGGCGGATTTATCCCACAATTGGTTAGTCTTCAATTGTTTCCACCTTATACAATGGTAAAGTTGCCTTGTTGTTCTTTTCACTATGTCATTGCAACACTTGTGTGCATGTTGTTGTGCAAGTATGACATGTTAAATTATTGGTGTGGTTGTCATTGTTTCAAAAAATGTTTTTCCATCGAGTTTTTTTTCTGAGCATGTCAGCTTGGGGCATTAAAAACATAAATCAAGTGTAATTGATATTTGAATTAATTTTAGGAATAAATCATTTCAATTCATTCCTAAATAACAAAGTGTTATTCCAATACATACCTTGGCTTCTACTTCTATGAATCAAACCTCTATATTGAGCAAGAAAATTTGTGAATACATCACTATCCTTCCTCAAGTTGCATAAACAAATCTTTTTTCAACTATTAATTCTACAAATCATTGCTCAAAAATTGTCACCTTAATCATTGTTATCTCGTTGTGAATTCATTTGGAAATTTAATTTTCTCTTATCCATTTTAATTCTTCGTAAATCAAGCTCATTCAATACCTAGGAAGTAGTAGGTAAGTATGTATTGTAAGTAAGCATTTATTACAATGGAAGGAGTATGCAAAAAATTGAATTGCATTGACATGTAAAAGAACATATGTGAATTGGATGCAAGATGCTCCTTAATATCGGATTCATATGAGAGTGACTTTTCCACTAATGCAAGAAATTCATACACAAACTTTGTATTGTAATAGATCTTAAATGATTTTAAAGATAATAACATTTAATATTAGGTTTGGATAAAAATCTCCAATAATGATGCCATTAGAGATAAAATAGCGTCATTATCTTGCAAATGAGTGTAAATTTGGTCTTTGGAACTGATGACGTAAGCATGACACATTAGTGATGCCATCAATGTACGGATGCATAAATTTTAAGTGAACCAAATAATTGCACTTGGATGGTCTTGTTCAAATGGAAGTCAAATATCTACCACACTTAGATTATGTAAACTTTGTATAGTTGCGGGTGAATTAAAGTGAATTGGACAATTGCACTAACCAAGAAAGGGTAAGTTCAATAAGGGATGAAACTTATACAAAAATTAAATCGAATTAAAACTTGTGGAAACTTGCAAGTGAATTAGGAAAACACATTACTTTAGGTTTGGGTTCATATGGGAATGGTTTTCATTCAAGTGTGAAGATTGTTAAAGCCTAATATGATTTCACAAGGATTTCGCTTGTAAGTGGTCTTTGTGAAAAATCTTATTGAACTAATTATGTAGATGAAGGCAAGTGAACAAGACATTTGAATGAAACTTAGAAAGAGAAGTTTGGTGGGACATAAAACTTTTATAATGGGTTAAATATAAACATCTTGCGAAAAAAACCAAGCACTATTACAAAAACAACAATATATGACTGAAAAAACTACTAAAAACTGCTTATAAATGACTGAACATGGTCACATGACCATTAGTAGTTTATTGCCAATCATTTATAACACAACCAAATTGATAACTAAGCCATTTTTAGTCATTTATTGGTTGTTTTGATTGATCAATTTGGTAGTAGATTTAGTCATTGATTTAATCATTTATTGCTATAATTTGATCACTTATTTAGTCATTTTTATGCACTGATATATTTAGTCATTGATTTCTATAATCTGGTCACTTATTTAGTCATTTTTTATTCACTGATATATTTAACCAGTCACTTATTTAGTCGTTGATTTAGTCATTGATTACTGTAATCAGGTCACTTATTTAGTCATTTTTTATTCACTGATATATTTAGTCATTAATTTAGTCATTGATTGTTGTTAACTGGTCACTTATTTAGTCATTTTTATTCACTGATTTTCGTCCATTGGTAGTGTATTTAGTCATTAATTTTAATCATCATTTTGATCAATTTGGTAGTTTATTTAATTATTTTTGTTCACAGATTTTTGTCAACTGGTAGGTATATTGATACATTGTTTATTAATTGCATAATCATTATATTTAGTCATATTTATTCATTGACTTCTGCCTATAAGTGTTGAAAATGAGACAATGCTTTAATTGAGGTTTAAACATATAAAAAAATAGAAAAACATAATCAATCATGTTCATTTGCACATAATGAAACAACTATTAAGAAGGAAAATTACTAAAATTTTATTGAGAAAAGGTGTTCTTATAGTAGATACAAGATAGAAATATGTGTCTTTGCTTTGAAAAATATGCTACAAAGTGTGTTTCTCACTGTTGTGACTAAGAAAACTAAGTTACAATGCCTTTTTTTTGCTTATGCAAGATATTACAATTTTGATGACAATTCTATGTTGCAACTTATTTGCAACTGCACATATATGTATGTTGCACTCTCTGCAACTTTTCCTTTTCTCTACACCTCTTTATTCACTCTATATTTACTTCTTTTTCTACACCCTTGTTCTTTGTGTCTACTATTTACACAACAACATATCCCCTCTTCTATAATGCACCCGTTTGAATGAGCAAAACCCCCCAAAAAAGAGAAAAACGTAATCAAGGGGTTTTACATTACAGGTGCAATAAGATAGAACATTCTCTGTTCTACTCACAGAATGTACATCCAAATTAGATTCTCTGGTTTTTGTTTGGTTTCAACTTATTCAGGCTAAGGACATTCTCTGTCTGCAACTTCACTCTTCACACTCTATTGTTGCTAACCCTTCTTTTTCTCTTTTGCACTTACGGCTTGACAAAAAACACTAAGATCCCTTAACAACACATTCAAATTGTAGACACGTAAAATATATTGATTGATCCTGTGCACTTGATCTTGATTTACTAACACCAGATCATCCTAAATCATCTCATTTACTAACCATTTAATCAAATAATCTCTATTTGATTAAATTCATCACATTTCATCTTTTAATTAAATAAATCAATTTTATCTGATTAAATCATTATCTTCTATTAATTAAATAAATCATTTTGTTTAATTAATCCTAATGTCCCTCTTTTAATTAAATAATTCATTTTATTTAATTAAGTTCTAAAGTCATCTCCTTTAAATTAAATTGTAGAACCCCAATCCTATACCTGCACAAACACAAGAAATAAACACAATATTAGATCAAATGCAAGAACCAAGATTCCCCATGAAATTTATTTACAATGCTAAAAAAGGAAAGAAATTGAAGAAAAAAGCAAAGAAAGTAATTGAAATCCTATTTGAACAAGCAAACCCTCAATCCCATGGGGGAATTGGTGCCAATTTGATGTGGAAATTGACTCTTTCCCAACTCCTATCCAAGCTTTGTGAATATTTGGTGGATGATTGAAGCTCCTTGATGAAATTTTGGCATAACCTTGCTATGAAACCATGAAAATGATGAACACTTGATATGAAATGGATAAAATTAGCTCTCAATGTGAAGAGAGTAACTTTTCTCTAAGTTGTGGATCCAAAATACAAAGGGAAGCCTTCAATTTATAGAAAGACAAGATGGAGGAATGCAAAAAATGGAGCAATGTGGGATCATTCAACACCCAATGGGAAAGTTCCACTTGTCAAGATGTGAATGGAGGAAGCTTGAACACATTTTGATGAATGTGCACAATAAATGATATTAGGTGGAATTTCAAAATTGTGAAATGACATGTTGGAGGGAGAAAATAATGAATTAAATGCCACTTGGCTCAATGCATAAGGACATGAAAGAGGGTTAAATGCTTTGTTGGAAGGACAAACCCACATGGAGAGATTTTCAAACTTTGAGGAATATTTCCCTAAAGATACCATGTTGAGAGAAAATAGGGATTTAATAAATCAATTAAATGTATTTTCATATGCAAGTGGCAAAATTTAGAGAATTTAGGTGATTAGGATTAAAGTAATCATGATTTAATTAATTTAATGAGGGATTAGTTGATTTGACCATTTTGACTTAGATTTTAGGGTTGATTTAAATCAAAATGAGAGGAATATGATTTAGACTTAATTAAATAAAGATTTTGATTTATTTAATTAAAAGGGGATGATGTTAGCTTTAAATCAAATAAAGATAAATTTATTTAATTTAAATGAGATGACTTTAGAGATTAAATAAAATGAATTATCTAATTAAAAGAGGGACAATGACTTAATCAAATAAAATTGATTTATTTAATTAAGAGATGAAGAGTGATGAGTTTAACCAAATACATATTATTCGATTAAATGACTAGCAAAGGAGATGATTCAGGATGAAATGGTCTTAGTAAATCAGGATCAAGCATGTCGGTATATTTTCCATGTCTACATTTTTCCCCTCTTTGAAGCAATGTACTTGTTGCGTTGGTTCAAAGAATAACCTTGCCATGATCAAAAGTCAAAAAAATTCCAATTTTCAAAATTGTTCTACTGTTGTCTCGGTGTGAGAGCATATGCCGATATACTGCCCCCTTGAGAGATCAGATGAAAATTTGGATTTTTGGGTGATCTCGTGAAAAAAAGAGAACCAGGTGCCTGATAGGTCCAAAAAGGTCCAAAAAGGCTCTGGGATGCCCAAAACATGCCAAAATGGGACAAAACAATGCAAAACAGCCCTTGATTGGGCGAAAACGAGATCGGGGGACCAAAACCCTAGTCGAACGACTAAACGGGGTAAAAAAAACCCTATTTTTCAGGCTTAAACAAGCCTCAAGGGGCCACTTCCAATTCATTTGCACACATAGCCTTTTGAGATTCTTCACTTTTGAGCTCTGACCCCTTCAAGAGATGGCGCAATGAAAGCTTACCTGACATATTTCGGATCAAGTACGCACATACTAGAGGCTGCCTGGCACTGGACCAGCGAAAAGTGCAGTGTCATCTACAAATTGAATATTGAGGAGCTCATTATTATCTAGAAGGATTATTCCTTTCACCTTAGGGGTGATGCCATTGACCCTAAGGAGGTAATGTAAGGCATCTGATGCAATAAAAAACAAAGTAGGTGCCAGAGGACAACCTTGTATGATTGACCTTTCTAGATTAAACTCCTTTGCAAGAGAATCATTGACATCTACCTATGCCACTGCATCCTTGAAGAGTGTAACAACCATTACAAAAGGTTTTAAGAAATCCAAAGGCTTCAAGAGATAATCTAATGTATGCCCACTCCTCTCTGTCATATGCCTTCTCAAAATTAAGGAGTAACATTGCCACATCTTGTTTGGAAGACTTTTCCCATTTCGTTGCTTCCCAACTATTGATGAACTTTGGCAAAAAGTTCACCAATCTTTTTGCCAATTCTTTAGCTAAGATTTTATAGGATGCATTTAGCAAGGTAATTGGCCTCTAGTTTTTTATTAGAGTTTTGTCACCTTCTTTGGGGAGAAATTTTATAATGCCCTTATTGATGTTCCTTCCCAAGGATCCTACCTCTAAGGCCTACTTGTATACTAGAAGTAGATCATCTTCTATCTAGTCAATGAAGACTTTATAAAATTCTTCTAGGGGTCATCTATCCCAAGGGTTTTATCATTTTACAAAGATAGGATTGCTTTGTTAATTTCCTCCTTAGATATATCTTTACAAAGTTCTCCTGCCTCCTTCCCTCCTATCTTTTTTGGAATGATTTTTCTAAGTAGATTTGTTGCATTAGAGGAGTCTTCAACATTATTTTTTGAAGTGAAAAGATTCTTATAAAAGTTGAACAAATTACCTTTAATATCATCCTTCTTGGTGAAGGCCACCCCTTCAACTTGCACTTGTTCAATTTTCCCTTTGGCATTCTTCTCTTTTAGATACCTAAAGAGGAATTTGGTTCCTTTGTCATTGTTATCCAACCAGTTAAGCTTAGACCTTATCCTTAGCCCTTGAATTTTGTTGTTTTGCATCCTCCTCAGAGATTTTTTGATTACCATGAGCTTGCCCCCCAAATCTACATTTAGAAGGTCTTTTTGTAAGCTAGCTTCAGCTTGGAGAAGCCCTTCTTGGAGGAGACCCTCTTTCAAATGGGTTGGAACTAAATTTTCCATCCCTTAGTGTTCAGATTCCACCTTTCAATTGCACTTAGTTCTTTATACATCTAATAATTGATATTTATAAGAGATCTCACAACATCCACACAATCCCTATCCTTGAGTAACATTGTGTTTAAGAGGAATCCCCCCTTTTTCTCTTCACTCACAAGCTCCTTTTGTAGATGGTTCTTAATTTTGATGGGATGGTGATTGGATAAGGTGTATTGGTGGAATTCTACCTTTCAACCTTCTTTAAGGGAGTCTATAATAAAGTGGTATTTATTTAGGTAAAAAAATTCAAGGCAACAATAGATTATTCTCTTGCCCCTTTGTGCATTGCACCATGTATACCATATGTTGGGAAAGTCCTCTTTTTGGCCTTCTATAGGGTTAGCCAGATTCAATTTTGATTTCATCTTCATCCAGAAATATTTCTCATTCCCTTTCCATTCAATATCAATCCCACCATATTTGTCTTTTGGGTTCTCAATAATGTTAAAGTCCCTACCCAGTATCCATGGGATATACTCCAATTCATAAAGCCGCTTCCAGAGTTTGAATCTGAAACAAAGAAAAAGAGGTTCACCCCAAATGGATTAACCAAATGGGTACACCTAATTTTTCTTAGTGTTTCACTCAATTATGAGGGCTATAATGTTTATTTAACAATCAAAAATCAAACCTAACTGTTATAACAGTTAAAAGGTAGGTTTTAAGATAGTAAAATGATGTGTACCTTTTGGAAAAAGTGTTGTTTCAAACATCACTGAGGACTCATTCACCTAGTGGAGAATGGATCCCTATCAGGGTTCTAGAAAATCAATTTCAAGATCTTGTTATTCAATGTCTGCACTCCCAGATCCTAGGTGTTCGACTCCCAAAAGTCAAAAATAAATTCTATAGCTTCGTTTTCATGATCTTGCAAGAAAGATGACAACTTTAGCAACTTTGCAACTTTGAAATTTTTTCTCTCCAATTGATCTTCAACCTAAAACCTGCAATCACACATCAAAGAGGAGAAAATGTTGATTGTTATGGGATAGGGGTTTGCCTCGGTCAAACCCCATTTTGGTAATTAAACCTTGTATTAAAATAATGCATAAAGTAAAGATGAGTGAATAAAGGAATGCTACTACCCACCAATCCTCAATTGAACCTTGGAGTACAAATCAACAATCTTTCATGGAGTGGCTTTAAGGAATGTAGATGATGATCTTAAATTTGGATGTCAAACAATGCTTGAATTGGATCTTAAATGCTACATCAACACATTAGCTCAACAACATGCATGATGCACTAAATCTTTGACATGATGATATGACCTTTGATTGCTGCAATAAACTCTAATAATCTGCCCTTGAATGCCTTCTTGAATGCTCTATAATGCTCTTGTAAAATCTTAGGATGCTTATGAAAACTTTCTAGGATGAAACTATGTGAAATAACCTTATATTTATACCTAACTTAAGATTTAATCTTGAAATTCAAATAACACAAGCCGACATCAAATCTAGGATTTGAAATCACTTAAATCCCACCAAGAATATGCTTAAAAAGGGGTGTCCTAAGTTAAGGAGGACGCAATGGGTCCTAGTGTACTTAACTAGGACCTATTTCAAAGATTGTGAAATAACATGCTAAAAGGGGGTCTTAGGACCTAGTGAGGACCCATTCTCCAGGTGGCGAATGGGTCCCAGGTCACTATCCTAGGACACAAACCTTGCCAAATTAAGTGTTGTGAAATATTATTGATGAGTGTCAGGCTTTATCCCTCAGAAAATGCAATAAACTAGGCTTGGATTTGAATAAAAGGGGCCAATTAAGCTCGATTAACCTCAATTAATTAATTAAGCCCTAGATTAATGTGAAAGTGTAAAGAAACACTTTACAACACCCTAAATAAGGCACCATTAAGTCCATTTTATTAAAAAGGGACCTAAAGTTAATGTGAATGTGTAAAACACATTACAACGCTAAATCAAGGCAACATTAGGCTCATTTAATGTTAATTATTCTTGAATTAAGTAAGGAAAAGGGATAATTTTTCCATTACTACAAATTCTTTCTCTATATTCATTAGGAGCGTATATAGAGCAGATACCTACTAAGGCATCATCCTTTTTCAATGTTACCCAAACAACCTTGCTGCAAGGAGAAACCCCAAAACTAGAAAAAAATTGACTCCAATCTTTGGAGATGAGGATATATGTGCCTACCTTTCTCATGTTGGGTAACAAAATGAGTTTCCTCTCTCTAGATGAAATTCATATTGGTTTCCAAAACAAACCCTGTTGCCTTGATCTCTTGAAGTAGCACCGCATCCTTACTCCTACATTGGTTTAAGAACCTTTTTACAATTTGTCTTTTGTTCGAGGATTCCAATCCCCTTACATTCCATGATATGCAATTAAGAGTCATTTGGCACAGAGTTAGCAAAAGATTCCTTTATAGGCTTAAAATTCTCAAAACATGTGGGCATCCCTGGGTATGTTTCCATCCTTTTGGTAGTAGGACTTAGGATGATAATACTAGTCTTTTTCCTTTTCTTTCTGGACAAAATTTTAAGGCTCCCTCTCCCTGCAAGTATTATTGATTCCTTTCCTATTTTTGATGCTCTTCTTGTCTTTTGGAGTTGCCCAATTTTTGAGCTTTCTCCCTCTTCCATGATCTCCTTAGGAATTGATTCCTCACTATCCTTTGAAGACACATGAAACTTATGGGGGATACATTTACTTGGTTCCAATTGTTTTAGTAGAGAAAATTTAGTATCTTCATTTTTGCCACTAGTCCCCATGCTTATAGATGGGGATCATTTTTGACTGGTAATTGTTTCTTTGTTATTTGCCTCACTAGATCCGATATTCAACACACCTATATCCACCAAGATATCATCGGTGCATTGGTTGCAATGTTCCATAGGACCACTAGATTCATTTTTTCCTTCCCCCTCCTTTGACTGGCTTGAAACCAATCCATCGATGGTATCCTATTGGATAGAGGTGGGTTGCATTTTGGTTTCAAATGTGCTCATCATTTGTTTAACAAAGGAAATGGATGATGTTCCTTTGTTTTTTTCACATATCTTATTTTCCACTTCTTTTCTTGAGCGATCTTAATTCTCACCATCTACCTCTTTAATGAGTTTAAAATTGTTTAAAAAATACATCTTTTCCTTAGGCTCTTTCTCTCTTATTTTCTCATTTTCTACTATATTCTTCCTTATTCTTTCCAACACAAACTATTGATCATTCCTTCCCCCCCCCCATGCCATCAAAGGAGTGATGTTTATATTGTTGAACACTCAAAATACTAAGAGGGGGGGGGTAAATTAGTATTCCCAGAGACCATTTAATTACCAACCATCCAATTAACATAGCACACTTAGCAACTAATAGAGATAAAAACATAAACAACCAATAACACATGCAACACATGAACACCATAATTATTTATGTGGAAAATCCAAGATGGGAAAAACCACGGTGAGGATTAGCTCACAATATAGTATGACCGATCATAAAATATTACATAAAGGGTCACTACCAGGAGGACTCAGTATCCAAGTGAACTCAATGTTCACAACAAAAAGTAAGACGAGAAAGGTGGCTACACAACCAAGTTTTGAACTGATACAAAATGAATTTTTCATATGCTGAATTCAATTCCTTTGAAGCTCAAGATTTTGATCCAAACCACTTCACCTAATACAAGACACAAATCTCTACTCTAAATTATATTTGCATATCCTTTTCTCAATCTTCTACAAAAATTTGTTTTTTTTCTTGCATTTGGATCACATCACTAGCACACCACACACACTTAATCTCAAAATGATCTTCTATATATATACATGAGGGCATGTGCAGGATCATGATGGGCCAAAAAGTGGCGATATGATGGGTATGTGTAGGCTATGTGGCTGATGACTTTTTTTAAACCCAAAATTGATGAAACGAAAAGGGTTTTTTGAGGATATTATCAAATTTACACCAATATAAATTATGCTTTACTTTGAAATTAATAAATCATTATTATTTATTTTCTATTGGAATTACGACTAAAGTCCTGATTGATAGGATGATTGAAAAAAATCTATAGCTTTCAAACGGTATCACATTTTCTAAATCTGAAACATGTGTCACATTCTATGCTTCGCATCCTATAAGATTAAAAAAAAAAAAAAGGATTTCATGAAGTTTTGACCAAGTTAAGGTGGTTAAACATATGAGTTTTTATATTTTTAAAAGGTTGTAATAAAAAAATCATAATTAATTCTTTACTTAGAAAAAAATTACAAAAAAATATGCATCACATCGGGAGATGAGTCCTCTACTTATATAAAAAATTGTACAAAAAAATATTATCATTTTATTGTGGTTAGGGTGGTCAGACAGACACCTACTTCTTATTTTTTCACTAAAATTTAAGTACGACTGCATTGAAATTTCAAATTTTGACCAAATAATTTTTTATTTTTTTAAAAAAACCTAGTAGTTTAGAAACTACATTCAATTTGCTACAAATTATATTTTGACATATTTTTGAAATAATATAGATAACTTATTCAAATTTTTACGTCAAGTTGCTTAACTCTGATTTTTCTGAATTTTTTGCCACTTAAGGGCCTATTTTTTCCATGATGATCCTGCACATACCCATGAGCATCATTGCAAGCACTAACTAGGTCGGCCTAAATAAATGATGCCAAAGTGAATGCAAAACATGCCTTGTCGGCCCCCAATCCAAATTCAAACACCTTTGTGCCAAAAACCTATGAGATATAGATCAACATGGACCTATAATAGCTCCTTCTTACATTCATATTATAATTTTAATCTCCACAACCATTTAGATATTTTAGGTCAGCCAGGAATAAGACCTAAAACATAATACTTCAATTGATCATCACATAGACCACATGGATCGCAAAATATCATGTCAGCTGGAAATCTTAACCCACATCTACACTTGTAAACATCATCCCAAAATTGCAAGGCCAAGTGCACACTCACGGAGAAGTGCAGATAGAAAAGGCCATGCACATTGCATTGAAAACTAGAAACATTCTACATACAAAACTTTTGTCATATGAAACTTTTAAACCATTTGTCTAGACCAGCTAAAATTTTGGATTTAGGCACTGGTATCATCCACAAACAACATGTTGGAGTCGCGAAGAAGGATATATACGTGCGATAAAATGTGAACCAATCTATGGAGGGAACAAACAGCAAAAATTGTCGATGTAGACACATCATAGAAGTACTTAACTATGAATCAATTTAACTAAGCAAAGTATTCTTCATACCATCTTGATATTCACCAAGTAGCGTTGACATCAATGACAACACATGTCTTCTTCATTCTTTCAACAATCTCCCCCTTTGTCATTAATGGCAATATGTGCCATAAGTTCTTCTCCAAACATCTCTCCCCCTTTGAAATAAAGGGAAAAGGGTGCATACACACAAAAAATTATATCAACCATATGTTAAAACTAAACTAAATTGAAGTAACTAACTCCCCCTTAGAAAAATTTCCTAATATATCAGCATATGTACAAAGAGATTTTTAAAAAATGAATGCGCTAAAATGAAAAATGGTCAACCCAAAGATGTTGACCCAAGCTTTTCTAGCATGGCTTGTCAAATAGGCTTTCCTTCTTCCCAACTTCTTTTTGATGCAACAAGCAACCTGTGAAAATTCTCAAGCTCCATCAACGCATCTTCTTCTTCTTCCACAGTGTCAGGTTTAAGATTTATCTATGAAATCCTATCAACACTGGCCAAGGCACATGAAATAAGTATGTGTTGTGATTTTACATAGTCCCTTAGCTTTCCACGTTTCTTGATAATCTTTTCTTTTTGGGTCTACAAAATATGAAATTTTTCATGCATATGTAATATAGCAGACTAGGTATGATACTTTCTATATAGTGCCAGATCATAGTCATTTGATGCTTTGGCAATCTGAGACTCAATCGAGTCCATTTAAGATTTTATACCTTGTGTGGCTTCCAGCCATGCTATGCGATATAAAATTAGTGTTTTCGCCTCATCCTCATAGTCATGTACCTCTTTCTAACATTCCTCAACCTTAACATGGGTTGATGAAATTTTTTCTATAAGCCTTGTTATAGCACCTGTTTCCATTTGACCTTTCAAACCAGAGGCATAACCTTTAAAGCAATCAACCAACAAACTGAAGTTCTCCATAGAATACAATGACGTATTAATATTAGTACCTAGAGCGATTTCTTGCAAACTTTCACTACTTCTTCCATTAACTCATTACTCTTTTGGCATGTCTCAAGAATTTCTTTTTTTGCTAATACATTTAACACATCACTTAGCTGCACCTTATGCTCAGGGGGCATCTTGCTTAAGTCACTAGTAGGCAATTGCAACAATTATGAAGAGACTTCTGATTGGAACCATGTATGACTAGGTGGTAGACTCTTTATAGGTAACACCTCATATTTCTCATCTTCATTCTTTCTGAAGTTAGTAGCTTCTTCTTCTTTATTGAAGGGCTTATCTTTATCTTTGTACTTGTCTTCCTCCTCTCTTTCATCTTTTCATTTTTCTCCTTGCTCACCTTCTTCATTTTTTTCTTTCTCTTCTTCCTTTTCATCATTACTTCTACCTTTGTCTTGCTCGTTTGTCTGCCTTTACTCATTTTCTGCGTCATGCTTATTACCTTCACTAGTGCCATGTTTTGTATCTATTGGAAAAATAGATATCTCAAGTTTGTCTTGAACTATGTTTCCAAGAGAGATAGGAGTTTCAACCTTCGTAGTTTCCTCTCCACTCACAATATTTATTTTCACAACATACATATCTTGATGATTTTCTTGCATAGGTTCTTCCATGTTTGAAAGAGTATTATCTAGAATTTCATCTTCATCATCACTACTTTCTTTTTTTGAAACATGTCCCTTGCTAGAAGAACAAACATGAATCATCTCAAATTTATGTGCTATCTTAGTAACCTTCTCTTCGGTCTCCTATATTTTCTCAACTTGATCTTGATCTTTTCCCATGAGAAGCAGTATTATCTGCTTTGATCTGAATTATTTCTTGCAAAATCGAGCTAATGTGGCCATCTCTACAAAATTCAAATGCTTAAGAGAAAGATTTTAAGGCAATGGTCAATACCTTTTCTTTGCTTGATCGAATCTAGGGTTTGAAATTCTTTTCTTCTCGAACTTTTGAATTCATTTCAATTTGCTTCCAAATGCATAAGAGTAAGTGAATTAGGCCAACTTTATAAACTTATAGTCCAATATTTTCACCCTAATTCGCATTCAATGCACCAATTAGTAAAGCTGACAAACACTCTTCACTGTGTAACAACAAACCCTTGTTTACTTTGCAAAACTCTACAAAATCTTATGTTCTTCCATAATTTTCTCCAAAAGATCTAGACTGTCAATCTCTATCTCATGTCTTTATGTTGAGCTATGACATCTTATACCAGCAAGGGAATTTTTTATTTTATATATTTTCTGCCCCTAAGCCAAAGCTTAGGTTTAGTTGTCGAGAGAGTTATTTTCATCAGAGGGTGGTATAGATTCATTTGTAGTTTTTGGTACTTTCTTATTCTCAAGCTCATCTTTCTTCCTCTAGATCTTTTCCATTTCCTTCTTTACTTTTGTCGGATCAATCTTTGTGACTGGATTATTTGTCTTTAGGGTTATTCTTTCTTATGTTTTTGCATAATCTAACAATATGTCCAAATTTATTGCAATTGTGACATATAATATTCCTCTGAGAGTCACTCTTACCATTCATTTTGGATCTGCATTAGTTAGCCTTATGTTCAAATTCATGACATGTATAACAATAGCCATTGAAAGAATGAAACATTTTGCTATTGGTGTAAGAATTCCTCATTTGATTTCTACATTCAATTGCTTTATGCCCAAACTTCTTGCAAGTAAAGCATTGACCAATAAAGGATGAAACATTTTGATTTATTTTGCTTCTACATTCCATTACTTTATGACCAAACTTGTTGCAGGAATAACAAATGCCATTGAAAGATGAGTACCTTTGAGAATTTGGTTGTCTAATGGGAGGTCTTCTTGCATTATATATTTGATTTCGGTACCTGTTGTAGAGTCCAAGCTAATGCATTGTAAAATTGGTAGAATCTACTCAATTCAGAGGTTTAACTTGCTGAACAGTCCACTTTACATTGCTTAAGACTACATTAAATTGTCAACCCAAGACTTGTAAGCTTGTGATGGTGCAACATTATATATGACTTCATGGACTTTAAAATACTTAAACTACCCTACCGAAGTTATTATACTTGCTAGAAACTCACAAAACTATAAAACAATAAAAGCATAAATCATAACTAGTTGCTACAGGTACATAGTAAAGACTATAACTAAACTATTACCAATAAAATGTTACGGTGTTAAGTGAAACTTAATAAAAACTAATGATTCAACTGAACTATCCTTCAGAGTGCTACTAATAATCATTACATGCACATGCACATGCATATTCAAAAACATTCATTCATAATAAGCGAGAAATGAAATTCCAATTAACTTGCATATGATTCATGAACAATGATAAACTAATAACAACTATTAACATAAATAAATAATTAAAAGTTGGAGTGAAGAAAAATACCTTGAGTGGCCTGCTCAAGTAAATGTTCCCACTTAATTGAACTCAATCTAACTAATAGATTCTATGCATCCCATAAGATTAACTCCATTCATTGCATATTATAAAAGATTACAAAAGATCTTTCCACTGATTGGACTCAATCATTTGGAATGTTTTTCATGTGTTGAAAACTAAAAGTAATTGGAACATAAAACTGATAAAAAACAACCAACTATCCTACAGATTCAACCAATAGCTATATACAGGTTGAGGGAATCATTATTGAAAGCAACCACTAGCTGAAATCGTTAACTCCACTCCTAGATAATAGAGGGTGGAATTAAGATTTGAATTATTCAACCTATAAATAAAAGGGAATGAGAAATCCTATCAAATATAAAACTCTATCAAAAAAAAACTAGATGTAAATAGACAACCACTTGTCAAAATTCCATTGGTGAAGGAAACTTCCTCTTCAACTTTTATTAAACTGATCATAATAATGCACATCCAATCTTCATTGAGAGCCTTTGATCAATCGACCACCACCTTCAGATTAACCTGGAGCTTCCCTTACTTTTGTGTCCAGTCATCTCTTTTCCTATGAGTTCACTCCACAATTGTTGCGTTGTGGTTCCTTTTGAGTTGCAAACAAGTTAATTCCACAAAAAATGTACATGAGGATAACTATCACAATTAATTCATAACATTCCATACATTCATTCATATAAACCATATAATACTAATATATTATAACCATAATTTCATCATCATAATTAAGGTTCAATTATGCATGATGGATATAAAAGGATAGCATAATGTAGGAACATTGTCTGGAGAATATGTTTAAAAGTATCTTAAAATAGGTATATAAAAAAAAGAAACTAAACCATTATCTAGACCTATCACCTACCATTGTTCTTCTTATCTTCGTTCTTCTCATGTTCACTGATCTTTTCTACTTTTGAACTTTCACTTGTCTCAAGTCCCAAACCACTTTAATCTTTAGATGCTTTCTAATATGCAATCAACTCATCAAGCATTGTAGAGCTTGTCTTAAACTTGTCTTCATGAATTCTTCCTTTTCCAAATCCATTCTCAGGTTTACCACTTCTTGTTCAACCTTGATGCACTCATCGGTTTTTCTTTTTGGCATAGTATTCAAATATTCCCCAATTCTTTTCTTTCTTCCACTTGTACTCTTAATCTGACGATGTCTTCATTTGCTTGTCTCAAATTTTCACTAACTTTCTTATGCCTTTCTCTGAATTTCTTGATTTGTTATGTCAATTTCTTAATGCATTCATTAGATTCATTGAGATTTTCCTTCAGGCCTTTGTTTTCACTTTCAACTCTATCAAGATCTTCAAGAACAACTTTGAGTTCTCCATCCTTATCAAGTATGAAATCATCATCATCCATGTGCTCAAATTTCAAGACATTCCCAAAGCGATTAAGCTCCTTTAAAAGGGAACCAAGCTCTGATACCAATTGTTGAACACCCAGAATACTAAGAGGGGGGGTGAATCAGTATTCCCAAAGACCATTTAATTACCAACCATCCAATTAACATAACATACTTAGCAACTAACAAAGATAAAAACATAAACAACACATAACACATGCAACACATGAACACTAGAAAATTTTATGTGGAAAAACCAAGATGGGAGAAACAACGGTGAGGATTAGCTCACAATATAGTATGATCGGTCATAAAATATTGCATAAAGGCTCACTGCCAAGAGGACTCACTATCCAAGTGAGCTCAATCTTCACAACAAAAAGTAAGACGAGAAAGGTGGCTACACAACCAAGTTTTGAATTGAAACAAAATGCATTTTTCATATGCCAAATTCAATTCCTTTGAAGCTCAAGATTTTGATCCAAAACACTTCACCTAATACAAGACACAAATCTCCGCTCTAAATTATATTTGCATATCCTTTTCTCAATCTTCTACAAAAATCCACTTTATTGCTTGCATTCATGTCACATTACTAGCACACCACACACACTTAATCTCAAAATGATCTTCTATACATATACATGAGCATCATTGCAAACACTAACTAGGTTGGCCTAAATAGATGATGTAATTTGAAGGAATACAAAATGTGCCTTGTCGGTCCCTAATCCAAATTCAAATACCTTCACACCACAAACCTGTGAGATATAGATCAACATGGACCTATAACATTGTAATTTTAATCTCCACAACATTTTACATATTTTAGGTTGGCTAGGCATAAGACCTAAAACATAATACTTTAATTTATCATCACATAGAACATCTAGATCGCAAAATATCATGCCAACTAGAAATGTTAACCCATAGACACTTGTAAACATCATCCCAAAACCACAAGGCCAAGTGCACACTCGCAAAAAAGTGTGGATAGAAAAGGCCATGCACATTTCATTGAAAACATGGAACATTCAACTACATACAAAACTTCTATCATATGCAACTTTTAAACCATTCATTTAGACCAACTAAAATTTTAGATTTAGGCATTGATATCATCCACAAACAACACATTGGAGTCATGAAGAAGGATCTGTACGTGCGATGAAATGTTAACCAATCTACAGAGGGCACAGAGAGCAAAAACTATCAACATAGACACATAGCAAAAGTACTTAACTGTGAATCAATTCAACTAAGCAAAGTATTCTTCATACCATCCTAATGTTCACCAAGTAGCATTGATATCGATGACAACACATGTCTTCTTCATTCTTTCAACATATATTTGGCCTCTTCATAGAGGCTATCTTTGTTCATTTGGTCATTATTACCAAATTTAGAATTCATCAAGTGATGTTCAACTTCTAAGTTTTGTCTATCAATCTGACTGTTTTTATTATTTGCCACCTTACTGGTGGCTAAAGCAGTTTCATTATTGGGTTGGAGAATAGTCTCTAACCCTTTGTTTAGATCATGAATTTCTAGTGTGTTATCGAGACCATCAAATTCCATGCTTCCCTCCTCACTTATACCATCATTATTCATGTTTTGATTAATATTTTAAAATTCTTTAATTTCTTTTAGGGCATCCATGCTTGCATCATCATGTGGACTATTTTTTCCACTTTCATTAAGGGTTTCAAAGCCCACATTCTCTACTAGGGTTTCCACGATGGTATCATTTTTTAGTGATTCTATATTGGCTATTCAGGTGCCAAAATCACTTAAATACTATTGTCCATGGTGCCATGGGAGCTCACCACACTTGGGTTGCTATTCCTATCCACGGGTTGCAAGTTCTCTTTGTTACCTGCAGATGGGTTATTACCAGGGTTTTTCTTTGTTATCACAGGGAAATTTCTTCTTACATGTCACTCTTTTTTGTGGAGGTAGCACACGTTTAATCCCTCAAGTACTTGAATGGAACATTTAGCATCCCCATTATCAAGTTTTAATAAAAGCCAGTCTAGAATATCCACCAGTCTAGAATATCCACTATGAGGAACAATGATACAAGAGCCCTAACATCCGCATATGGTAAGGTGGATTTGGTGTCATCTATTCTGAGAACCCTCCCATAGGGCTCAAGCAACAATGAAATATAATTTTAGACACAGGGTGGAACATTCTTGATAACCACTCACCTAGGGCTCAAGAGAGCAAGGATTTCTTTGTTTAGGGCCTCCAATGACCAAGGAAACACCTGAAAGACATTTTTCCCTATGCTCCAAAATTGATTATTTGTTACATACTCTTGCATTTCATGGTTCTTTAAGAAAATAATAAATAATTGCTTACAAATCATTTACAATACAAAAAATAAATTCCTAATTTTTTACCCCATACACTAGCTAACCAGTCGTCCATGAATTTCCTTGCCAAGGACCTTATTAATGTCCATGATAGCCAAAAAAATAGACACATATTTTAATTTGTTATCTTAATTACAAAAATTCTTGCTTAGTTCATTATTAGGAATCATTATATAAATTTTTGAGGATGCAGGGGGGGAACTTATGTCTTCCTCTGCATCCCTCATCTTCATTATCTTCACATGACTACACAATGAATTTGGCTCCCAATGGAAAAACCACCTTCTCACCTACAATAATGTATCTAAGCATCCTAGATTGAGGGATGCCATCTAGTTCAATGTTTGGCTCCTTATCCAAACCATTGGGGGGGGTTCTATAGCCCCCTCCATGATTATTCAAACACCCCTCAGGTGACCTCACATGAGTGAGGGAAGAGGAAGAAATGTTTCACACTGAAAGCTCAAATAAGGAAGTGTGAGAGATCAAAATCTAGAGAAGCTCGTACACCAAGAAGGATGCCTACATGGAGGAGGACCGATCCTCCCCACACCCATGTGCGAAACCCTGTCACGGGGTGCTTCAAACTCACTTCAACTTGCATACCAAGTTTTCTCTCCTTCTCACCTACTCTATTTTCTCTCAAGTCAAAAAGAAAAGAGTTTTAGTGCCTTGTAGAGTTTTTATTCGATTTACGATACTTTAATTATTTAAATTTTCACAATCTCCCTAATTACATGAAACCTCATGAAATTCACTTAGTTGCATCGTACTTGAAAAGTCTCCATAGAAACCTCCATTGCAAAAATTCAATGGGATTTGAAATATATCCCATATGCTCATGAACTCCCATAATTTCCTTGTATGCCCCATTTCCCCATAATATCTCTCATTTCCCTCACATTGTGGGAATTTTTTGCCTATTGAGATATATCTTGATACACCCAAAACCTTTGCAGTATCCTTACATAGCTCAAAACTTGGCAATAATCTAAAATGGTTTGAAACATAAAACAATGTAATATCCATATCTAGTTGAAGTTTAGTAGGATAGGTTTGGAAGTGAAATTTAAAGGGGAGACACACACCAATACCAAGAGTGCATGAGATAGAGGATTATGATTGTAGCTCTAATTTATTTCACTTTGTGTGGCTCTTCTCAAGATACATTCAACAGATGGATAACAAAGTTGAAATAGCTTTGGACACTATGTGCGTTACATATGACTTTAGAAGTTCATCTACACATATGGAGGCTTATGGATTGTGTCACCCATTGGACCTTGCAAAAAATTATGGCATTATGGATATTCTTGTTTCAATGTAGTTGTTGGGATGAAAGATAAACATGTGCAATTGTTTCCTTTTTGGTTCTAGAGTTGTTGTCTAAAGATAATTCATGTCATTTCCATGTTTATGAGGGCTTCCCCAAATTGTATGAGAGAACAAAAGTAAAGTTTTCTAAGACTGAAAAAAGTGGTGAACTAGAACCACTTTTAATTCATCCCTCTACACAATGGTATACATGTGAAGAGAAGCTTGAAGGCATAGGATTTGATTTGACTCCTTAGATATTTATTTCTATAATTCAAACACAATTGGCCCCAAAAGAAGAGAAGGAGATCAATTTGGTGTTTGGCATGTTTGTTTTTCTATGCACTCATCTAACAGGAAGTTGAGGAAGGATACAAATATACTATGTTAAGTTGATTCAATATCAGGAATATCATATGATATGATGAATGATGCAACCATGTTTCATGTTTTAAATCAAAAAAGCTTTATTTTTGAATGAGATATAAACTCATATTTAAATGTAGCTTTGACGAAAATCATTCTTACACACATGTGTAGTTTTCTTCACTAGTTAAACCTTTTCATCCTTTCGAGATAACAAGATATAGTGTCTCCTCATATCCACATACGTCATTTACCGGTGGGGAGGATACTTTTACTTCTCTAGAGTGCAAGATTTCATTAAATGGTGCAAGACCACTCTCACCTTCTCATATGCATAGATCATATAGTAGAGTCATCAGGTAAAGAGACGAACTTGAGGAAAAGGACATTATCAAACCTGCATTACATTGAAAATATATTGCAACTAATATAATATAGAAAAACCATGACTTATAATTATGAAAAGACAATTTTAATAGAGGAGAGATAAAATTTTGGTAGGCTTCTAAGTGATAGTAGTAGTGTGCAAAGTCTTTCCCATAATTTTTTTTTGCATAAACATAACAACATACAACCAAAATAGAAGAATGTTTTATTTACAATGCATAAAAAGCCATCTATATAATAAATAATATAATATATTTATATATTATATATTAAGAGGAATGTACTTCAAATAGATGTCATTATAGAGGAAACAACTATCAAAATGGTGGTAGAGAAAAATCAATACTACTTTACCAAAGGAAAGCATATGTAACAACTAGGTAAAGATGATAGTGATAAACAATTAAAAAACAAAATTATAACAATTGTCGACCCATTAACATATTTAAAATATAATATAATATACATACTTTAAATAATATATAATATAGTTATAATATGTAATATAATATAGTATATTTATAAAACATAATATAATATAATAATATATTTATAAAATATAATATTATATATAATATAATATAATTTTATTTTTTATGCGTTAGGGGTGTCCTCGCAACTCAGCCCAGCAACCCATACCTTGGGTACTTGGGGCGAGCTGGGGAGAGACTAGCCCCCTATAGGTGGACGCCATAGCAAGTATTACACATTATGCTTGAATTTTGTGAAGTCATACATGCATAAATTAAATTCTTACAAAAAAATAGTTTGTTCTATACTTTTTAAGATTCTTGTATTCATAGTTTCCAAGCACGATAAGTTTATAGTTGCCTCTCACCATAACAAATCCCTATATGTCATCCATCTATATGGTCCCTTATCATCATCTAAGTTGTTTAAATTAAACTTGGATAACTTTCAATATTTGAAAAATGGGTGGTGAATAATCACTTTAATGTTGTAGAGATATGTTTGTGTGTTGGTCTTGATGGGTTGGAACTTGCCCTACATGAATGAGGCATGGATTATTAAAGTATAAATTTAAGTATTCCAAGCATGAGGAGTGTAGAATGAATGAAAAATTCATTTGTATAAGCAACATCTGATTGATTAGAACTAGAGTCGGGGGATTTTATAGAAATTATGTCAGTAGGCACCATGACAGATTCAAGATTAAAGACTTTCTTTAATAGACAAGACTATAGTAAATTTATGCCAAAGTTGACTCGTGAAGGCTATCAGATACTAAAGCCTTAGTAGCGCATCATAAATAGGTTAGTTTTCATTGTGTAACATTTTTTATTTCCTGGAAAACACCTAGCCCATGAAGTGCAACAAAAGTGAGACATGTTATTTTGTAAAATAGTTCACATAGCTTGTTTGTGGTTTCACATTTTGCATACATGACTACTAGGGAAGTTTCGATGAAAACATATGACATATTCATATTTTTTCTATCCTTTGATAGAATCCATATAATATATACTAAACTTTCACTTATTTCAATTATTTACACTATTTTTTTGCTTAATTTTAAATGATGGTGCCTTATAACTCTTTTTTCCTTTTACCTTTCATTTGTAGGGATTGATTTTTCACAATAGATGAAGGCCTTGTGAAGATGTTGTAGAATTTAGTTCATATATATGGAAATTGTGAGATATTAGGGCATATAGGAATGTTGCAAGAATGTACAAGTAGATAGGATATGATCTAAAATCACTCATATTTTTGAAATAGAGATTTTTGTGGAGGCTTCATGATTATAGATAGTTTTGTGAAAGTTGGTGGGAGTAATGGATGTTGTGAACATTGAAGGGGAGTTGGATGTATGCTAGTGGTCATTGAATCTCCACAATAAAAATTTTGTGGACTCATACATGGTTTTGAAGGGAATAAAAGGTCATTGCAAAAGTTCAAGTAAATAGGGATGTCATGGGAAAAGTGGGTGAAGTGACATGCACATGCTGAATAATAGTAGGTTTCTACATAATAAAAATTTTGTAATAATTTTCCACATCTAAATGATATAATCAAACATTGAGGGCACAAGGAACCAACAAGATGAAGGAATGAGATATATCTTTGTGTTGAAAAGTATTTCACAATCTTTCCAAAGAAAAATCATGCCATACATCTTTATATTAACCAAAACCCTTGGAGGTGAAAACTAAGTAAAAACTTGGAAGTGAGAACCAACACAAAAATATAAGTGTTGTGTGTTCTAACAACATGCCCCATTTTTATCCCAACAAAATAAGAACCCCCTCTTTTTGCTCTTGTTTTTGCTTATGCTGGCAATTAAAGGAAAAAAAAAAAAATCTAATATCTTAGGATTTGGCATTCCCCTTGGAAGAATCTCATCGTAAATCAATAGAACATTAAAAAATACTAGGGGTTTTCTTTTGCATTTTTTCTAGATCTTTTGAGATATGCAAGTTATTCATTTTCAAGTTTTTGTATGTCCACCGAGCTCAAAACTATTTTACTCCTAGTTTCACTTGCAAGGCTAGTTCACGTGTTCTCTCATAAATCCTCTCTTTTGTGACATTGTGTGCCTTACCAATCTCTCTTTAATCTTTAAAGGATTAATTCCTTATATTTTCTCCACCAATCAATTCACTTATCTTTATTCACATCTACACCCTTTTTTAAGCATATTGAACCTGTGTAAAAATTTCACTTGTTATTGAATTGTGTAGTTATAATTGCATTCGACTCACTCAGTTTGTTTGCAAGATATTTGTATTTAACCCATTATGAAAGTTTTATGTCCTACCAAACTTCTCTTTCTAAGTGTCATTCAAATGTCCTATTCACTTGCCTTCATCTACATAATTGGTTCAATAAGGTTTTTCACAAAGACCACTTACAAGTGAAATCATCATGAAATCATATTAGGCTTCAATAATCTTCACACTTGTGAGAAAACCATTCACATATGAACTCAAACGTAAAGTAATGTTTTTTCCTCCGTGACATAGGTATTAACTCGATTTAATTTTTGTAGAAGTTCGGTCCCTTATTGAGCTTACCCTTTCTTGGTCAATGCAATTGTCCAACTCACTTCAATTTTCCCACAACTATATAAAGTTTACATCATCTAAGTGTGGTAGATATTTGAATTCCATTTGAAAAAGACCATCCAAGTACATTTGTTTGGCTCACTTAAAATTTATGCATCCATACAATGATGGCATCACAAATGTGTCATGCTTACATCATCAGTTCCAAAGACCAACTTTACACTCATTTGAAAGATAATAAAATTATTTTATCTTTAATGACATCATTATTGGATATTTTTATCCAAGCATGATATCTAATATTATTATTTGAACCATTTAAAATCTATTATAGTACACTTGTGTATGAATTCCTGTATTAATGGAAAAGTGACTCTCATATGAACTTGATATTAAGGAGCATCTTTGATAGACTATCATGAGGTCCTATTGCTTTAATTGAAAATGCATCAATTAAATCGATCGAGTAGTGTTTGAAGCCTGTATGCAATAAGGGACATCTTGGATAACTCTCTTAGATTTTCTAAATTTTTGAAATGGTTGAAAAGAAATATTTAACTAGAAAGCATAAAGTTGTTTAAGCTAGAAAGCATGAAACATTTAAACTAGAAAGCATGTAAATTACCAAAAAAGAAATACTTGTAGTAAAATTGTAAAATTTAAATGAAAACAACTAATGGCTAACAACTAATTGTTGATAGAAAGTAAACTTAACAACCTATAACTGACAACCAGAGTGGGTGCTCCAAAATTTCAAATAATCAAAACTAAAAGATTGCAAAATTGAACTTACGACCTACAAGAATAATTGATCGAGCTCAACACACACAAATAACATTCATACATATTTATCATGTATAGAATAAAAGTAATAGAATTGAAAATGAAAATAATTATCTATCTATTCTATGATTCCCTTGAGTGGCCAGCTCTCGGGTGTTCCTATGCTTAACTCAGATCACATGCACTTTTGCATCTTTAAAATGAATCCATCCATAATACTTCCATTACTCAAAATGATTGATTGGCAATATTTATTTATTCATGTAAAAGTGTAACAAAAAGACATGGTTGAATAGTGTTCAAAATCATATCATAACATCATCACCATATCATTGTTTTTGGTGGTAACATATATATACTAAATTACTAACAAAATCCTATATTTCAGATGGTGGAAGATCACCATTGAAAAAGTATTTTGAAAAAATTTCAACTAACCAATAGACTGAGGTCCATAACATAAAACAAATTAAAGGCTCGGAGTGGAGCTATAAAGTTTTAAAACATAAATTAAACAAAAAGCATTAAAAGGACTTGTTCCACTATGAATTCCTGGATTTTCAGTGCCTAGACTTTCGAGGCTCTTTCTTCAACTGTTTGAAGTCCGCTTAAAGTCCACTCGGTCATGCATAATGTCTTGTACAATAACTAAAAACTATACCATTATATCAACGTTAGTTAGGTAATTTCAATCGATTTAGGAAATAATGATTTATACATTTTTTATAAAATGTAAGCAATTATTAATCCTAAAAATAAACAGTTGGCAAGGCTAAAGTGATTGGTAAGAACAACAAATGGTTTTTAGCTTATTGTAATTATGAGGTTATTTTTACCTCATCACTTCTCCCTTTCCTAAGCTTGAGCAGGTCCTCGTGCTCTCTATTGTGTCCTCTACCTTTCCATATCCCTTTTCCTATTTAATTCATCGTATTTGGCACTGAGGTCATATGGATCCTTTGTTTCTCTATCCCAATCACCATGGCTTTTAAGAAAACCCTTATTGTATCTAATCCTTACTTTCCATGAATGCAAGTCCTCAAGATTTTGTTTTGTAGTGACGAGTATTACAGGGGGTGGCTGAAGAAGTAATGGAGGTCTATACCTCATTCCTATCCATTTGGTCTTAAGTTGTTGAAGTATTTATACTAATGCCTTGACCCTCCTATAGGACCAATCTATATTAGTAGGTGAAATCACCTCCCTTTTTTTAAGATACATGGGCAAAGGAGTGTAGTGCTCCTCACAAGAACTCCATGCTTTTTCTATCAATCTCGGCCCCTGGACTTTGAAATTCTCATAACAGATCTGAAGATTATCAATGCATTTACTTTTCACAGCTTCATAACTCTTCATGCCTCAGAATCGGGTTTTAAAAGCAAAGGGTTTTCTATAGGGATACCTCATCTGAAGTCCCATAGTTCTTTTTGCCTACAAATACTCTTTAGTCCTTTCCTGCCATTGAATCTAATTTTGCATAATGGACATGAATGCTCTGAGTTGAACTTACCCAACAAAGAGATTGCCAAAGAAATCAATATGTCTTTTGAAAAACAAATTATGTACAAAGAATTCACACAATAAGTTATGCTAAGAAAGCGTTTCCTCTTTAAATTCTTTCAAAATTCCTCATCATATAGATCATGAGGCTGATTGCAAGAAATTCTTAGTAATTTCCATCTTAATAATTACTCATTCAAAAACATACAATACAACTTGGATGGTCTCCTATAGGCTAATAATAGCTCCCTAATTTTGCATGCATCTATTTTAGCTCGATAAAGCCTGTCATATGATTCTTTCAATAAAACTATTTCTTTCTCTAGTCTGGCATTCTCTACCCCCGCTTGTTTCATAAAATGACATCTTTCCATCCATTTTGTCAACATTGGGGGAATATGGACTTGGAACCACTCCATCTTGGTTGGATTAGTCTATATTTCCTTTTATTCCATTTGTGGCTTTATCTTAATTTCTTGTAAATCTTGTTCTAGTTCAATAGTCCTACTCAAAGTTGCATTGAGTTCATCTTTCTATTGTTCTTGTTCCTCTGCAAATGCTTGGAAATTTTGCACTAGATTATTGGTTAAACCCTTAATTTGTTTGTCTTTTTCAGCCAAATTTGTCAAATGCCATTTACCTTCCTCATTCCATTGTTGCACTTGAAATTGCAATTGTTCAATAGTTTTATCTTTCTACTCCAATTGAGCCTTCAAAGTTGTGATTTATTGATCTCTTTTCTTCAAAATTGCAGTTTGTACATCTATTCCCTCCCGTTGCTGATTTATTTGTTCTTCATTTTTCTGCAGGCTAAATCTTAACTGAACAATTTCAATTTCCAACTCATCTAACTCTATTTTTATGTTATTAGAACTTTCAATTTGTATATTAGAACATAGAGGATAAATGAAAGCTTCTATATTATCATCAATCACATTTTCTTTATCATGTGCCTCTAGTGGATCTGGCTCTGTATCACTAGCAATTGGGAAAGACAATTTTTCACTTAGGTGAGTCACATCACCTTCCTGTGTTTCCATTGGTTGGCGAAAAGGAGAAAATGATTCTAGAGGCTCATCCTCAATAATTACAACATTTGGAAACTGTTCTCTTGTTTCTTCTAGTCTTGTCTCAAGTGAGACATTTTCCTTTCCAGATTCACCTAGCTAGGTTGTTTCTACACTTAGTTGAGCCTCTTTTTCACATATTTGTACTATAGTTTCTTGGGGCTACCTACTTTGTCGTTTCTTTTTAGGGATATGTGACTGATCAAAAGCTGCAACACAAGTAATCTTAGAAGACAATCTCTTGCTTCTTCTCAAAGGGGAAGGCCTACGTTCTTTTATTTTAGGCCCCCTTCTCTTTTTACAAGGATGAGCACTCTCGTCCACTGACTTTTCTATGTTCATATTTTCTTGTTTTTCCAGAGCCTCTAATACATTTTGTGCACTTGGTCCTTCTTGAGGGTCTAAAGGGTTTATTGGAGTTTCTAACGCCTCATTATTAGGAGCCCCTTCAGAATTTTGAGGTTTAGAAGAAGGTTCTTCTAAATTTTGAGCTTCCAAATTGGATGGCCCTCCTTCCTCTATATGTCTTGTTGCATAGGGTTCTCAAATTTTAGAAGGATTTTTTTCCATTTTTGTTTCATTCTTCCTTTCTTCAAGAAATGATATTTACAAATTAAATGTATGAGACCGTGATGTTTTAATGGACCCGACCCAATTTTAAACTTTTCAATCATAGTAACAATAGAATCACTAAGAAAAGTAGGAAGATTGACTCTGAATTCAGGGTTTTCAGTGCCATGGCACAAATGGGTCAATAATTGAAAGTGGGGACCAACTATTATGGCACATTTCCCTTCACATGTGAAATACTTGATTATCTAGGCAAGTGTCGTTCTCCATGGCTCTGGAATGGACATTCTTTGAAACTCTTTGTTTTGCCCTCAGGTATTTACAGTTAATAAAGGCTGAGGTTTTCCTTCCCTACTAAAAAGCTCTACCATTTTTTGATAAGAAATATTTTTAGTTGCTGATAAATTTACACCCTCATTTCTAATACTAGATAAACAAGAAATGATCGAGGGCTTACCTTGAATTTCTTCCCACGCACTATTGACTTTCCATCTGAGAAGTTTTCTAAAAATTCTTTAACCAACTGCTCATTGTGCCCTTCAAACTTCTTCATAAACTTCGGCCATCCAACCCTCTGAAACAGTTTCAAAATTTTACTTAGTGCCAATAACTTGTCTATGGAAGTTGGCTCTGATTTCCGCTTGGATCTTCCCATGTTGTCACTTTCTTTTAATTCTACTCAATTTCTGCTAAATGATGTGACATTCAAAAGGTGAAAAAATGTTTACTGTAATGTAGATTAAAGAAAATGTAAAATCTTTAACCACTTGTACTTATTAATTATGGCATTTGGCTTTGTTGTACTGAAATCATTACTTTGCATGGAAAAGGGTGCATGAATTGTTGTATTTGAAGTGAGAGTAAAATCCACACAATTTACTAAGTTTGGAAAGGGTGGTGGTATGTGCCAATTTATTTATTTATATTCAAAATAATTACCTACTTAAAGTAAAAGTTGGACATACCTTACGTCTCGTCATCAATTTGAAAATCGCTTACCTTTGCTGACGTAATGGTAAAATCGGATGGGATGGCGAGGGTGGTGATAAATTTATTACAAAGGAATATGGGATGGTTAATTAATGTTGTAATTATTGTGACATAAAGTAGCCATAATAATTTGTTTTATTATGATAAGAGATGGCAGTGTAGGGTGTGGATTTCAAAGGTGGTGGAAAAATTTAATGATGAGCATGTGTATGATGCTGGAATTATCAGAGCATTTGGAAAAGAAGGGAATTTACAAAATTTTGGAGCATCAATGAAAGATGCAACTGAGATGAAGAACCACAATTCTAGAGCATGCTGAGAGAAGCGGCCGAAACAAAAAAGTGAAGTAGAAAAAATTATGGAGCATCATTGAAAGATGTCGCTGGGATGTAGCAACAAAAATTTTGGAGCATTGTTGAAAGATGCAACTAGGAGTAGCAAAAAAATTTCTAGAGCATCACCGAAAGATGCAACTGGGAGCAGCAAAAAAAAATTATGGAGCATCGCTGAAAGATGCTATCAGAAGAAGAAAGCAAAAATTTTGGAGCATCATCGAAAGATGCCGCCAGAAGGAAGGAGCAAAATTTTTGGAGCATCGCCAAAAGATGCAGTCAAAATGCAGCAAGAAAATTTCTGGAGCATCACCAAAAGATGCCACCAGAAGAAGGAAGCAGAATGAAGGACTTTGGACTTTATACTTTTCATAGCATCATTGAAAGATGTGCCAGACCACAGGAATAAAACAAGGAATGGCAACAGTCAGGCATGCAAGTTCTAGAGAATCACAATAACCGAGCCAATAAGTTTCAGAGCATTGCAACAAGATGCGTCATAATTTGTATTTGTCTAAAAGTAAAGTCCTACAATAGGGTTTGAGTGTCACCATCAATGGGTTTGAGTTGCACGACTCTGTTTGGAAATATTTTAGAAATTTCAAATGGAATCAACCAATGAGTCCTTAGTTTCCCTTAGTGATCTTTATATTGAGAATCAAATAACAGTGCCCAATCCCCATTATGGAACTCTCTTTCCTTTATGTGTTTATCATGCCAGGCCTTCTGTTGTTGTTGAACTAGCTTAGTTTGGTGGAAAACATCTAAATGAAGTTCGTCTAATTCAGTAAGTTGTAGGACTCTTCCAACCTGGGCTTATTTGAGATCTAAGCCTAACTCCATTACTGTTCTCAGGGTTTGAAGTTCAAATTCAATGGTTAGAAGAGGTTTCTTCCCAAAAACTAACTCGTATGGAGTAAAACCAGTGGTTGATTTCCAAGTTGTGTTATAAGCCCAAACAACTTCAGGCAATTTTCTGACCAAGTCTTTTCTCCTTAATGAATTTTTTTTTGTTAAAATGTTCTTTAGCTCCATGTTAGTGACTTCTACTTGACCATTTACTTGTGGGTGATAGGGTGATGACTTCTTATGGCTTACCTAGAAATGATCAATGAAGGCTAATAGAAATTTAGACATAAACTGGGGTCCTTGATATGTGACAATTGTTCTAGGGGATCCAAATTTGAGAAAAATCTTATTATATAGGAAGTCAACTACTTGTTCTTTCTTCCCTAGCAACTCTTAGAGCTTAAACTTCTACCCACTTGGTCAGATAATCGGTATAGACCAAAGTGTACTCTTTCCCTTGTGAAGGGGGTCTATACTTGATTGATAAAATCTAATCCCCACTTTTCAAATGGTTTAAGAACTACTTGGGGTTGTAGAGGAATTTCATTGGATGCAGTGGGTCTCCCTACTCTCTGGCATTCATCACAACAACAGACATATTTTTTTACATCTTTATGCATAGAGGGCCAATAATATCCTGCACCCAAAATCTTATGGGGCGTCCTCTTGGCAAAATAGTGGCCTCTCGAGGGGTCGTCATGGAAAGCTCTAAGGATGATATATGTTTCATCTGCCCTAACACAACATCGTAAAATCATATCAAGACCACATCAAAATAATATTCCATTAATCCATTTGAATGGAGCAATTTCTCGAATGAGGCGTTTCTTTTGTTTTGATGTAAAATCTGGTGGCAACTCTGAAGTGGCCAAATAGTTGGTGATGTTAGCAAACCAAGGGGTTTTAATGGAGATGGAGAACATATTTTCATCTGGGAATTCATCCTGCACAGGAGCACAATCTCCATTGTCTTGTTTGATCTGGGATAAGAAATTTGCAACTACGTTGAACTTCCCTGGTTTGTCAATAATGGTCATGTTGAATTCTTGTAGAAGTAATAACCACCCAATTATCCTTCCATTTACTACAAGTTTTTTCATTAGGTACTTGATGGTTGAATGGTTTGTGAACACATTTACTTTGTACCCTATGATGTAATGTCAAAATTTCTTGATTGCATATACTGCAGCTAAAAAACATTTCTCCATGGTGGTGTAATTTCATTCAGTGGGAGTAAAATTATTACTAATGAAATAAATAGCATACTTTTTCCCATTCTCATCTTCTTGACCTAAAACGACTCCAATAACATCATTAGAAGAATCTGCATAAATATGAAATGTAAGGTTCTAATTAGGTCCATGTAGGATAGGAGCAAAGATGAGTTTCTCCTTAATGATCTCAAATGATGATTGACACTCTATTGTCCAAATAAAATCTACATTCTTTTGAAGGAGGGAAAACATAGGGGTTGCAATCTTACTAAAATTTTCAATGAATCTTAGATAGTATCTAGTATGTCCTAAGAAACTTCTAATGTCAATTTGGTTTTTTGGAGTCTCAAGTCGTTGTATTACCTCAATTTTCTTAGTATCCACTTTTATCCTTTTAGCTTGAATGTGGTGCCCCAACACTATCCCTTGTTCTACCATTATTACACATTTTTCGTGACTCAAGGATAGCCGATGGTCTTCACATTGCTTCAATACTTTGTCCAAATTTTGAAGAGGTTCATCAAAAGTTGACCTATACACAACGAAGTCATCCATATAAACTTCCACACAGTCACTCACTAGCTCAACGAATATTGCAAGGATAGCTCTCTGAAATGTTGTAGGAGTGTCGCATAGCCTAAAGAGAAGGATGCAATATGTGAACGTTCCCAAAGGGCAAGTAAAATTTGTTTTGTCTTGGTCTTCTATGGCTACTTGTATTTGGTTATATCCACTGAATCCGTCCAGGAATGAGAAATACTTCCTCCTAGCCAAATTATCCAAGACTTGGTCCAAAAATAGTAGAGGGGAGTAATATCTATGGGTAGCTTTGTTGAGTTCCCTATAATCAATGCACACTCTCCACTCCCATTTTTCTTTGGGACAACTACCAAAGGCGAAACCCATTTGTTTCCAGAAATGGGATAGATGAATTCCACTTGCAGGAGTTTCTCAATTTTAGTTTTAACAATGTCTTTCAAAGCAGGGTTGAGTCTTTGTTGTGGTTGATGAACAGGTCTAACATCCTTGTTATAGATGTGATGGGTACAAACACTTGGGTGTATTCCTCTCATGTCTATATAATCCCAAGAAAAAGCTTTAGTTCTGGTCACCAAAACATCAAATAATTTGTGCTCTTCTAGCTTTGTCAACCAGCTGTTGATATTCAAAGTATTTCTTGGTAGTAACATGATGGTTTTGACCCCAACTGGTTGGAGGTGATAGTATAGACTTCTCTCATTAAAGCGTTGAGAGTACAACTATGTGGTATGGTTCTATGGAGTTTGGCAATATCTTTGAAGAAGTGATTCCATCTTTGGAATGATATTAGCCAGAGGACAAGGTAACCCCATGAAGCTGGTGTAATCAAATTCAATATGATCGAAATTAATTGGTTGCCCTAGAATCTCTTCTACATCTAAAATTTCTTCATCACTCAATTCTATGGTAAGATTTTCCATAATGTTTTCCAATTCATCCTCCAACTCTTCACCATGTTGTTTAATGAATACCATAACAAGTGAGGCCAAATTCTCTTGTTCGTTGGGACCATCTAGCTCATCAACCCAAAATTTATCATGTTCAATAGGTTTAGCAGTAGGATACAAGAGTAAATGCTTACTATTGGGACCATGTGAAATGGTCATTCCTCCCTCTCTATAATCGATATTGGTTGCAACTGTAGCTAGCCACAGTCTTCCTAGGATTATAGGATAATTATCCTTTTGGTGTGGGGGAGTGGATTATTTGGAAGTCTATTGGATATTCCCAATCATCAAATTTAACAAGAACATTTTCTATGACACCTTTGGGAATAGCTATAGATTGATTTTCCATTTGCAACACTATAGTTGTGGGACCTAAATCAGTGAGTCCCAATTTTTCCATCACATCAACCATCATTATGTTAATGGTTGCTCCTAGGTACACAAGTGCATTAGGTATTGCTACATCATTGATTGTCATTGTTATAAGTGGACTACCTGGGTCATCATATTTCAGAGCAGTGGTTTTTCCAGCCAAAAATTCAACTAGATATTTATTTATGTGAATAATATTAATCCATTTTCGCTTCCTTCCTAGTGTTTTGATGCATAACTATTTAAACAGTTGGTTTAGTTCAGGAATCTCTTTAATTGCTTGTAACAAAGGAAACTCAATTTGAAGTTTCTTAATTTCTTGTATCGGTGCGGTTTTGATGGATAAGGTCATTTCCGAAGAGTTATTCGAGACAGTTGGTTTGAGATTCTCTAGAAAAGGTACTTGAGTTTTCTATTTCAAGGTGGAGTCCTTTAAAAGATCGGTTGGATGTTGGCCACCCTCCTCTTGAGGTAACTCAAAAGTTCTAGATGAGGATTGTGGAAGGGTCTTGTCTAGATTACTCACTAGATTTTTCTCTAAAGGTGTGGAAGATGTCTTAGCTATTTCAACAAATTCTTTATTCAACTTGTCTAGGATCTCAACTATAGTTGGCTCCTGGAGTGTTTTTCCTGATCTTACTTGTAGATTTCCACAATGGATAGCATTAAGTCTAGTCACATTTTCCTATTTTGTTGAATACACCAAGGTATTTTTATGATTATTCTTTGGATTAGGGACAGGTTGTGTTGGGAGTTGTGGTTGGTTGACCTATTTTTTTTATTGAGGGTTATGAAGAGATGGTAAATGATTCTGTTGTGGATTAGGCATCCTCCTTAGCCCAATGTAAAATTGATTTTGAGGTCGATTCCATTGAGGAGCAGGATTTTGAGGATACCATTGTTATTGAGTTTGGTTTGGCCATTGGGTGTTTCCCCAGGATTGATTCGACCATTCAGGTGGTCCCCAAGGGTAAGTTCCCCAGTTAGGTGGTGCTTGAGGCCAAGTGCTGCCCATTGATTATTATTCCAATTGTTTTGGGGCCGCTAGGAGGGATTTAAATTCTTGTCATAAGAAAAATTCCCTCTAGGTCTTTGATTTACAAAGTTGACCTCCTCCTCAACTGGAGACGTCTTGTTCTTGGAATTCTTGATTACATTTCGGATCTCACATTGATCAGTAGCGTGAATCTTCTCACAAACTTGGAAAACGTCAATTTTGTCCAAAGGGCATTCTCTTAATAGATGTTTGTTTCAACACCTAGGATAATAGATGGATAAGGTCTCAGGATTACGTGTTTTGGCCTATATTCCATCCAACATGGTGTTTAGTTGAATGAGAATTTCAGTTTTGAGATTTTCTATTTCCTCACACAGTTTACCTATTTCATTGGAACCTCTAAAAAGAGTATATTTATGAATACCTCCTCGAGTACAAGAGAATTTCTGGCATAACTCAGTGATATCATTGAGTCCAAGTTGGGACACATCTCCTTTTCCCATTAAGTCTAGGCTTCTCCTAGCATCTTCATCAAGTCCCTTGAGAAATATGGTCTTTAGAATTTCCAGACTTATGGCTTCTCCACCACATCATTTAGATAAGAAGATGAACCTATCCAGGCAATCTTCTAAGCTTTCATCTTCATTTTGCCTTAGTTTAAAAAATTCTTTCCTATCGCTGAATCTATAGTAACTCTAGTATTTGTCCAAAAAGACAGACTCCATATCATCTAAGTAGGTTATTGACCCTTAAGCTAATCCCATGAACCAACGCATTGCAATGTCCTTCAGGGTGGAGGAAAAATGTTTCACTTTTTGGTTATCATTCTTGTAGTCATATGTCTGACACAAAACTTTAAACTCAAATAGGAATTGATTAGGATCTTCGAAGGATAAACCTCTAAAATTTGATGAGAAGGTTGGTGAAATTTTTTTCATAGGTGTATTGTCATCTTGATCTAGAGTAATAGGATAAGTAAATGTCAACACTCCCACTGGTGGGTTAGCGCCATTTCCATGGTCACCCATGATGCTAAAAGGAATGTGTTCCTCTTCAAAAAATTTCTCTAATGGTTGGGGTTCTGGGGTATGCAAAGGAATGATTTCCTCTACAAATGTTTGCTCTAATGGGTGAATTTATGGGGTATACTAGGAGGTCTCAGGTTGATCCTGCTCGATCAATTCTTTAATAAGTTATTCATCTGAGACTTCTTCCTCCCTGCTTGTGGTTGGAACATCTTTTGGGGGAGGTTTTGGTATGAATCTTCTGTGCGGGCCTCGTTTCCTGACCATGCAGAAAAAGAAGCCTAGAAACTTTTTTTTTCTAATAGAGGTATTCAAGCAATCTCCTATTAACACTAGAAAAGGAAGTTCCCCGACAACGATGCCAAAAAGTGACAAACTGTCATGAGGTCCTATCAGTTTAGTTGAAAATGCATTAATTATATTGATCAGGTAGTGTTCAAAGGTTGTATGCAATAGGGGACATCTTGGCTAACTCTCTTAGATTTTTTTAATTCTTGAAATGGTTGTAAAGGGTATGTGCAAGATCATCATGGAAAAAATAGGCCCTTAAGTGGCAATGAAAATTCAGAAAAATCAGAGTTAGGCAACTTGACATAAAAATTTGGATAAGTTATCTATATTATTTCAAAAATATGTAAGAATAGAATTTGTGGAAAATTGAATGTAGTTTCTAAACTACTAAGTCTATTTTATTTTTTTAAAGTCTATTTGGTGAAAATTTAAAATTTCAATGCAGTTGTACTTAAATTTCAGGGTAAAAATAAGAAGTAGGTGTCTGTCTGACCACCCTAACCACAATAAAATGATAATATTTTTTTATAATATTTTAGATATAAGTAGAGGACTCATGTCCAGATGTGACACATATTTTTTTGTAATTTTTTTCCAAGTAAATAATTAATTATGATTTTTTATTACAACATTTAAAAATATAAAACCATTATGTCGACCACCTTGGGTTAAAACTTCATGAAATTCAATTTTTTTTTTTTAATCCTATAGTATCGCGAGAAGCATAGAATGTGCCACATTTTTGGATTCAAAAATATGATACCGTTTGAAAGTTATAGATGTTTTTCAATCAGCCTATCAATCAGGGACTTTAGTTGTAATTCTAATAGAAAATGAATAATAATAATTTATTAAATTTAAAGTAAAAATAATTTATATTGGTGGAAATCAGAGTCTCCTCTACAAACCATTTTGTTTCATCAATTTTGGCTAAAAATAAAGTCGTCGGCCATATGGACGAAGTCTAGAAAAACAAGGTAAGTTGTCATACACGTTTTTTGTGTTGACTTTTTAGGATTGGCATGTCCAAGCCAAATACCAAAGTAAGCATGAGGCTAATCCCTAGGCAATAAATAATGTGTCAGAAATATTGGATATATGTTTCAAATCGGATATCCGTTTTGAATCGGATATCCGATTTGGTTTATATATGATTTTTTTTTTATATTATATATAGAGAGATCAAAAACATAAGCCCCAAGGCATCACCATGGAACGAAAAGTATGGCTCAAGAGAGGCAAGGCCTCACATCAAGAGCACACAGAGAACAGTAGTACAAAAAATATATATACAACCTATGCACAGCACGAAGAGAAGCTGATACAAAACATAGCAGCCACTAGCATAAAGTTACATCGATGCTATCAACCCAAGCCACCCAACCCAAGGCACCTTCCATCCAGGCAATGTGCTTGGTCTCCTGAATCTGAGCCAACATCAGGACCTATTCCTTGTTAACTTTCCTATTGTTCTTCACTTCTTGGGTCAGGATCTTGCATGTTTTCTCAAAGAGCTGCAGATTGTCCATAGTCTGCCTCCAAGCATAACCTCCTTGCATCTCGTATATGAAGAACGTGGCGGAGCCATTTTTGAGGAACCTTTTGAGCTTCTCTTTTTCAATCAACATAGTAGTGCGGACCTGCAAAATTTTTTTAAGGTAGATGAGTTTTCGAAAAGACTCAGTAAGAATTCTGGGATTACTCTGAAATCTCTCTTCATTTCTACATTTCCAGATTTTCCACAAAATCCCCGAGGAGAGGATTTTCCAAAATAAATTAGTATCATGTTTCAAGCCAACGATATGCCCGGTAATAATCTCAAAGATGTTAAAGAGAGAAGGATACATAATGCCAAACATCAGCCAAATCTCTTTAGCAAAAATGCAGTCAAAAAGAATGTGTCTACCAGTCTCGGGTAACCTGCACATGGGACAAACATCAGTACCAAGGGGATCTTTTCTGATAGGGAGTCTATCAAGAATAACCAGCTAGTTAAAACATTTAATCTTAGGTTCAGTAGGACCTTTCCAAAGATTTTCAAACAAGTTCTTCCACGCACGGGTGTCTAAAGAAGAGTACCAGACCTTGTTAATGTGATCTATAACAGCCTCAGAATGCCCAATAGTGTTATAAATTTTTTTGGCTTTGATTTTGTTAAGCACAGTCCCATTAGGCCACTTGATGCTTAAAAATCTATGGGAGTCAATTTGACAGGAGGTCGGGAGATTTCTAGTGGCTTTGTGGATCATACTGTACGTTTTCTTCTGGGAGCCAGGAAGGTTAAATTTGTTACTGAGAACCTCCCAGTCTATTAATCTGTCATGCTCAAATAAATCTGCCAATTGGGAGATGCCTTTGATGTTCCATTGCCTAGCCGAGCAGCCCTGAGAGAGGGCGAGGGGCTTGCCAGAGTAATTCAGGTTCCACCAAATGGACCTTTCACCATAAAGATGGGCATCATCATGGAAGGACCTGTTAGTTATAAAACGTTTCACAAAATTCCAGGCTTTCCAGATGGATCTAAAAACAACAGATCCTTGTACATTCACGGGAAAATCACCAAGGACAAGATCATTAAAAGGAAGATTCTTCCAAGACTTAGCTATCTTGGGGATACCTCTCTCAATGTTATTTCTAACCAAGATCTTCCAGGGATCATCACCATCAAGAGAGTGGAAGATCCACTTGGCGGCCAGGGCAATCCCCTGGAGCTTAAGATCCTTCAAGCCAAGCCCCCCAAGGAGTTTGTTGGTGTGACACCATTCCCACTTGACCGCATGCATTTTGTTCTTGCCTTTGCCATTAGACCAGAGAAACTTCCTAATCTCTTTTTGGATTTCATAGATTTGATAGTTACTGAACATCCAAGCTAAGGAGTAATAGATATTATAAGATGACAGAATTTTCTGGCAAACCTGCACTCTGCCGGCCAGCGACAGGGCCCTATTATGCCACTTATGGAGCTTCTTCACAATCTTGTCTTTGACCCAAAACCACATATCTTTAAGGGAGGGGTCGATGGAGAAGGGAATACCAAGATACCTCACTAACTTGTTAGGGCCACCCCATTGAAAGTTATAGCTCTTGAACCAGATGGGTGGCTGCTCAACCCACCCAAGGCAGACAGACTTAAGGTGGGAGAGGCGGGCGCCCGAGATTTTGCAAAAAATGCTGAGTTTGTGATAAAGGGTTTCAAAGTTGTCAGTCGTAGCCTCAAGGAAGATCGCGGTGTCGTCCACGAACTGGCAGTTAATGATCTCACTGTCATTGGGAAGAGATATACCTTTGATAGCCGGGGAGACAGAATTATCTCTAAGGATGTAATAGAGGGCTTCAGAAGCGATCACAAACAGGGCAGGGGACAAGGGGCACCCCTGTCTGATGGATCTTTCAAGAGGAAAAGAGTCAGTAAGGTAGCCATTCACATCGACCTGCACGAAGGCATCTTTGAAAATAATTTTCACATAATTACAGAAAATACTGGGGAAACCAAAGGCTTCGAGCATCATGGAAATGAAATTCCACTCCACTCTGTCGTAAGCTTTCTCGAAGTCCAGAAGGAACATGACAGAGTCCTGTTTAGAGACACGAACGCAACTCATGGCTTCCTAGCTGGTAATCAAATTTTCCAGGATATATCTCCCTTTTATAAAACCCGTTTGAGTAGGGCACACAAACTTGGGCAGAATATCTTTAATCCTAAGGGCCAGAATTTTGGCAAAAATTTTATAGGAAACATTGAGGAGAGTAATAGGTCTCCAGTTCTTGATGAGCGCTTTGTCCCCATCCTTGGGGAGCAGTTTGATAATTCCCCTGTTAATAGAAGATCCCAAGGAACCCGTAGCAATGGCCTCGGAGTAAATATCCAGCAGGTCATTGCAAATCCAATCTATATTGGCCTTGTAGAACTCAACAGGCAGCCCGTCCGGGCCAGGGGCCTTGTCATTATTAAGCTCCTTAATGACATTTTCAATTTCTTCAAGAGAGATCTCTTTGGACAGCTGATTAGCTTCAATTGCGGAGATCCTATTGGGAATGAGAGAACGGATCTGGTCTCTCAAGAGGGCGGCATCCTCTGAATCCTCAGAGGTGAAAAGGTTGCGATAGAAACTGGCAAAGGCCTTCTTGATATTATCCGGATCATTAATTTCAATGTTATCAACAATAAGTCTTTCAATATTCTCATTAGAATGCTTTTGTTTGATGAGGTTGAAGAAGAATTTGGAGCCTCTATCCCCACACATAAGCCAGTGAGCACGGGCTCTGACCATGGCACCCTTGACCTTAACCTGTTGATGTTTTCTAAGGGCATCTTTAGCCTTCACAACTTGCGAGATAAGCTCACAATCGGAAGGGTTGGCCT